>WARS01000094.1:0-248359 GCA_008933995.1 Datnioides undecimradiatus
AATAATAATAATATATAATTTTAATAAATATAATAATAATTTTTTCTTAAGTTTGGGATAAAATGTTTTTTTTGTACATGTAAATTAATAAGATATAACACTGTAGATCTGTGCTGGAACAGGCCGATGTTGCTACCTCTGGACAGAGCTAGGCTAGCTGTTCCCACATGTTTCAAGTGTTTGTGCTAAGCTAAGCTAAGTGGCTGCTGGGTCTAGCTTCACTGTGGTATCGATCCTATTCTCCTAATTATTCTTGCTCGTGATAATAAAGCGAATTAGTTTCTCAAAATGTCAAATAAATAAACTGAACAGAGGATTCAGAAGAACACATGCAGCTACACAAACAAGGAGGCAAGAGGTTTTTCTTCAGTTAGGACCTTCTCCTCCTTCTCCTCCTTCTCCTCCTTCCTTCAAACCATTACTGAGGCACAAACAGGCCATTATACCAGACAGGCAGACATGATTTCTCTCCCTGTCTCTCTCCCTCATACACACACAGCGCACAGCCCCGCCGCTTCCTCTCCCTGTGAATGAAAGAGGAAGTGCAGAGGAGACTGAAGTGTAAAGAGTCCTCTGTCTCCTCCGTCTCTCTCAGACAGGAGTGACACCACAGCCGACAACAACAACAACAACAACGACAGTGACAAGCGGCGCTGCCGAATTATTCATGAGGGCTGAAGAACGCAACCGCAAAGGAGCTCAGTGTCTACAAAACTCACTCACTCAGCAGCCTGTGTGTTTTCAAAGCCGTCCCGTTCATGAGTTACAACCCTAAACTTACTCCCTCCAAGGCGAGATTTCCCTCTCAATGGCGCCCACCTGGTCTGAGAAAGGAAGGCGCCAAAACTAAAGATCCAAGTATCAAAGTGCCTATTCTCCAACTTGGTTGAAAAGTTTGCGGTTTGTCACAAGCGGCGCTCTGTTGCACAACAAGACAACTTTGTGTGACACCTGAGCTCATGCAAAGCGACTGTTAAAACACCATGTGCCGGTGGGAGATGCGTTCCACATCCATAATGAGGAGATAAACAAACTTTGTCTCAAGTCACTTTTGACTCGGTGAGACTTTGGGAAAGTTGGGAAACAACACTTTTTCCCAGAAACAGCGTCTGTGCCGACAAAAACACCTATTATCTCTCTATCTTTGAGATACAACTGAGGATCCCTCATTGTAAAACTGCATCTAAATGACTTGTTATTGCTCTAATTATGCTTCGGGGGTTTATTTGTTTGTTGAAGAAAAGGTTCCTGTGTTTTGCTGACTGGGCCTTAAAAAGCCCCGGGCCTCGGCGCAGTTGGCAGATCGGGCTCTTTGTTGCTGACGTGTGAGGAAAATAAGTTTGTGCTGCTCTTGTTATCTCGCAAGCGACTTAATGCGGGAAGTGTTAAAGGAACGCGTATCGTAAACATCCTCACACAAACACCATCAAAGCTCCGTTTGTTGGAAAATCCTCTAATAAAGGCAAATCCTTCAAAAAAAAATGATTGTACTCAGCCAGATGAATGTAGTCAATGTGTAAACGTCTGTGGAAGACCCACTGAACAACGTTAAGGGGTGGGGAGTGGGCTGGTTTTAATGTTGCCTGTATATACATTCACACACACACACACACACTCCTGACCTTTCCTCCAAACTGCTGGGTAGCTGACATCTGTATCTCTGAGTGACACACCTCATCAGGTCAGAGTTTCCATTTGTGACACTTCACCACCAAACTCCTGCAAAACTAATGACAGTGAATGATAGTGAATGATAGTGGAATTCCAGTTTAAACTCTCAATACACTCCTCTACCTCCTAATATCTATCTGTATAGTGTTTATACTGTCCAAACTGACTATACTGTATACTTACATATGGATTCATTGTTTTTATACTTGCCTCTCCTACATCGATGCTGCAACACTCCAGATTTCCCCTGGTGGGACTAAGAAAGGAATCCTTAATCTCAATCTTTCCTGAGCCTTAGCATTCATTGCAAATTAGCAAAGGTTAGCATGCAGACCCAATAAATTAACATTAACTAGTTGCTAACGTTTAAACCTTAATGAGACTTTAAAACTTTATACGCTTGATTCATTAAACTGTGAGTTCATATGATCATATGAACTTTGACTGAACTTGTTTTGGCACCTGAATAGATCCATTACTGGCCAGCACGGGCAGGAAGAGCAACCAAAAACCATTTCCATGTACTTGAGTCTGCGTGAGGATTGTATTCTGATGGACTTGAAAAAAATATGAACCCATCCTTTAAGAGTCATTTGCTCCCCTGGATGGAAGCACCAGGGTTAAGGGGCTGCATATCTCAGAGTCAAGAACTGCCACGGTGCACCATGCTGGGGCACGACTCCCCTGAAGCTCCCTGGAGGCCCCACGGGCTTGGATCTGATGAATGTGGGTCACAAGGAGCTCCCTCTGTATATGTGTGTGTGCGTGTTTGAGAATGTCCACACTCAGACAGCCTTTGGGGTAATAATGAGAAATGGACCTATTTCTCAAAGCAGGCACTGGAGCGTAAAGAGGACACATACAAACACATGAAACATGAACATCCGAGCGCACACGTGCGCGAAACAGGCAGTCACACAAACACCAGCACCAGGGTAAGAACGTATAAAGACACGGTTGTATGAAAAAAAGAGAAAATCGGAATCCTCAAATATCAAAATGATTCCCACTTTGGGAGAAGAGGCCGTTCCAAATCTCAGATCAGGCAGTGAACACAAAAACGCACGCGGCATAGCTACGGTGCATATTGTGTAACAGTAACGATGCCCTGCTGAGCTGCTCGCAGCGCACTTCCACCCTGTTTGCTGTTACTACCATCCTGCCTCGTGTATCCCAGTGACTGAGCCATGAATACTGCATGGCTTTCCTGAAAGCACAGGGCCCTGTGGAACTAGCAGACAAAGTGTGCGGGTTCCTCTGCAGGTCACTGTGCCACAGTGTCTCCGCTCTATATTTACTCTGCATGAACCTGACTGCGAGTGCGTGTGGGTGGGTGGGTGGGCTTGGATGAAAGGGATAGTGGAAGAGCGTTTATGTTTATGCGGGGAGGTGATGTTTGTGTGTATGCGTGTGTGTGTGCATGCGCATATTTATGTGAGAATCTGGGCGTGTGTTTATGTGTGTGTGTGTGGGGGGGGGCTCGCATGCATAGAGAGTGTTTGTGTGCACATGAAGGTGAACGTGTACCTATGCACGCATGCACTTACAGGTGTGTTTATGATCGTTTTATGAACCCTGGCATTAAAGTGTGTGTGTGTGTGTGTGTGTGTGTGTGTGTGTGTGTGTGTGTGTGTGTGTGTGTCTCTGTAGTGGAGGTGAAATAATACTCTTTTCCTGGTAATGTCACATGTTTGCCTGCATGGACCAATGCTCAGACTGCATGGAGAATGTATTCAGTGTACCAGAAGAATCATGATGTCTCACACTGGGCAGGGTGGGGGAAGGGTGTGTGTGTGTGTGTGTGTGTGTGTACATGTGAGAGAGACAAAGATGACCAAACACTAGCTACAGACAATATGTGCGCCACATTTCCCATTTCCATGTTGTTGGGGGGGGGGGGGCTGCAGCTCTTTCGGTGATAATAGCGGGGAATGCAGACAATGGTGAAGGTGATTCAATAAACAACCCAGATGCTTCATTCTAAAACAGAAAACACACACACACACACGGGGACACACACACACACACTATAGGTGCACAATGAAAACCTCCTTTGCAGAACTTGACATATGGCGCACACAATTTCCCTCTCAATTTCAGATCCAACTCCCACAGACGTCCTCGCACGCCAGCAAATTGCCACACCCCCCCCATCCCTCCCTCCCCCCTCCTCCTTCTCCTCTTTCCTCATCTCCCCATCTCTTCATCCCTCCCTCTCAATTCACTCCTCTTTCTGAAAGTCATCTGCTCGCTAAGCAGTAAGCAACATCGCGGCCCGCTCGCAGAAATGAGAGTATACAAATGATTTGTGGCACAGGCGTCCCACTGGCGCCAGCCTAGATGGCTGTGAGGGAGAGGAGGGGGGCGTCCAGGGTTGGGGGATAATGTCACTTTCACCTTGTGTTTCTCTAGCAGGCCCATGATGATCATTTTTCCCCATTTTCATCGCAAATTTGTTTCGGGCAAGGGCTAGCAAGAGGAAGAGAGAGAGCAAGAGAGCGTAAGGGAGAGATGGTGGGTGAGAGCAAGTCGCCTATGCTTTGCTGAGTGGAAGCAGAGAGGGAGAGGGAGAGAGGAGGGGAAAGGGGGGTAAACAAGAGAGAAAGGGGAGGAGGGTATATATAAGGGGGGATGGAGCAAAGAGGAGAGAGGTGGGGGGCGCATCTGCACAGTGACCTTTTTCTGATCCAATCTCACTGATGAATCCTAATGAAGGATTTAATAAAATCACAGTTTACAATCTGTCTCTGCATCAAAGCGTGCAATCCAATTCAAAACACAGGCCCATCTACATTTCCAATATTGTTGCAAACCCATCAACCCCACCGAGCCCTTCCCTGAAAAATAAGTGAGCACATGTTTGTGTATGTGTGTGAGAAACGGAGAGGGAGAAATTGGCCGGGTTGGAGAGTGAGCGGCTGGCACATTTGTTCCAGCTGTAGCCTAATGTCACAACTCGTCATATTCATTTGGCCTTATAATGAGGCTAAAGTCAACAAGGTGCAGCGTACATGAGTGGAATTGCTGTCGCGGCTCACTGCTAAATGAACAGAGGGAAGTAGGCAAGAGAGTAAAAGACACAAAGGACATGATACTGAGGGGGAGAGAGAAAGAGAGAGCACGGCATGGGAAATCATTTCAAACTTGATCATGCACAGGCCTGCTCCGGGTTCAAAACACACACACACACACACACACACACACACACACACTCTTACACATACACATCGTCATAAGATTGCACTGACATTTCCCTGAAATCAAAAGGGCACACCTGTTACGCTGTCAGTAAGCTCCGAGTCTGCAGAGTGAACAGGACAGATGGACAGATCAATGCAACCGTTTGAATGTCTGTAAGGTGATGCAGTGAAGTGAAGGATAGACGGCCGACTGCTGGAGAGCAAAGCTGGAATAAAAGCCCTGCCAGCTCCAGACCTGAGGAACTCTCCAAATACTCTGCAACAGTGACATCTGCTGGTGACAGGTTAGACTAGCAAAACTCCATCCCAGCCTTTAGAAGGCCCCACGCTTAAAGCCAAACGACCAAACATAGACCGTAATCATGATATAGCTGATATTAACTAGGTTTTAAATATCTTTATATAAAAACAAAGTTGAAAGGTTTGTAAAAATGATTTTTCATAAGAGGTTTACTCTTCTTGCGATGCGTGTCACACAGTCTGTGAAAAACTACAATTCTACAACTCCACAGTGTCATTTGTCAGATGTGGTCCACAGGTGTGGACAGGAAGTGCATGATGTCGAGTGTGTAGGGTTTTTATCCTCCAGGAGAAGTGACAGTGCACGATTAGGTGAGCAGGTGTTCTGAAAACAACAGGGTCTTCAGCAGTTTCTTGAAGGGACCGTGGATTGAACAGAGCTTGGTAACTCATTCTACCACTGAGGAACAACAGAGTGGAACAGTCTAGCTCATGATTTTGGCCCCGTTGTGATGGCATCTGGATCATCTGCAGTGGTTTGGATATGCATGTGGGGAGACCAGCAGATACGGAGTTGCAGCAGTCAGTGCGGGGTATGATGAGGGTCTGTACCAGGAGCTGTGCTGCATGCTCGGACTGGTAGGATCTGATCTTCCTGATGGTGTATGTATTTTGGGAAATGCAGGACCCTTCTTTCAGCTATGTTGGCATCTGCAGCTTTAATTGTAACCACTCCAATAGTCTGACTCAAACTAAGGGTAAGGACACCTGGGAGTATACAGGTTGAAGTTATCACACGCATCAATACTGTCAGCTCTGATCTACTTTCCATCAGCTTAAGATGAGGACAAGCTCTCCATCGGCCAGCTCTGTCTTAGAGGAGAAACTAAACCTGCAGCAGATCCTTTACTTCACCCGAGCAGGGATGAAATTACCAAGATTGGAATCCTTCACTGTTGTGATATGTTATTGATCCCTCCCACCACCACCACCACCACCACCACCACCATCTCTGCAGGGCTGATGCTTGGAAACACTGAAACACTGGTTTGTTGGTTGAAGAAGAACTCACAACACCACCCTGCTGCCCCAGCCACAGCCTCCACGCTGCATCTGCACAATGTGTTAATGAGTAACATAACTCCATCTGCACTGTATCCACAAAAATGGGATGGAAGCCACACTCCTAACACCACAGTATAGATCAGTGGTATCTCTGAGGAATAGGTGCATTGATTGGATATGAGATCTAATGTCTGACTGCTGCCTGCATCTGAACAGCTGTAATTTCTCTCTGATTAGACTTCAGATTGCAATTACTTTCTGTATCGACAACACATGTTAATGAGACTGTTTGTGCCAGAAACCCAATCTACATGAACCGCACTGTGAGCATGTATATTTCAATACGGATGTTTAGGTGTGGGGTACGTGCTGAATATTTGCTTATTCTTTGTGTGTATTGCCTCTGTGTGTGTGTGTGTGTGTGTGTGTGCGCACGTGTGTTTCTCCAGAAGGTCCCAGTTGATCAGAGTGTGGAGCGACAGCTGTGCTACAAATCAGAGCCCATTTACTGGTGACAGAGTCATTAAAGCCTGCTCATCTCATAAAACACAATGCACATGGTCAAATACCATTCACTTCATTCACGCTCATAACTCAGTCTACTGGGCACACACACACACACACACACACACACACAATCACACGCGCTAACACACACAGAGGCACATGCATGCACACACTTGCAGATGCACATGCAAACACACAATCTCTCACAAAGCTAAACCGAGTGTGTCAACTGGAATGAGTAGGGGGCGGTTTACTATACGCGTGTGTGTGTGTGTGTGTGTGTGTGTGTGTGTGTTGTTTGTGAATCCGTAATAAGTGGAGTGATAACGACACAGAGGTAAAGACGGATATTTGCTAAAAGCACAGCAGCAGTAAATGCTGTCACACTTTGTCTAAGAGTTGTTTTATGATAAGTGCACACCACAAAAGACACACCATACCCTCTCCTCTTCTTCTTCCCCTGTCTCTCACTACAGCAAAATACACCAAATACATGGAGATTCATGCAAACCTATTGCATGGATAAAATACATATAGCATAAACACTTGTTTTTTCCCTCCACACACACCCCTCTGCTACATTTCTTTGCAGGCCCACTGTGATTTCTCCCGCCACTTCCAAACAACCTCTATATAATGATCCTGCACAGACATCATCTATGAAAACATCACAGACCTGTGGAGATGTTGTATTATCTATAACAAAAGCAAAAGCAGATTCCATACTGACTTCATTTCTACCCAGAGCAATGCCATGCAAAATACATTTACACCGCAGCTGCATGCAACATTGATGAATATTTGATATATGATTAGTTCTACAGTGGCACCTAAGCGCATTAAATGTTTCGTCTTCACTAACACAGACACCGAGTAGCACCTGGTGTTGAAGGAGAGCGCAGGTCAGCCTTCCCCTTCACACATTTATGCACTGCATTAGAAAGTGCTATCTGAGGATTAATGTGCCATAGGCAGGCACTGGGCTGTAAAATGCCGCTCACCTCAATCTGATCAGGGGTCAGCTGCTAGACACCCCAGAAGGTCATCAGCCATGTGCGAGCCTGCAGCAGCACCTGGTCTCAGTCAGTATGGGGAGGAAGTTGTGTCAGTAGTCGTGACAAATGAAAGTTTGATGATTGATGACGGTAAAGATGTGTTGAGCTGTTAAGGAATGGGTTTTAGCTTTTGTACCTGAATCAGATTTTAAACAAACGTTAGCATTCTGTTTAAAGTTCCATCTTTAGGATTATTAATCTTCCAACATTTATTAAAAACATATGAATGCACATCAGTTTACAGGTGGTAGAATGATTTAGGCGCTGGTGGAAAACTGATGTGTTGCCGTTCATTAATGAGGTGGATTTGTAAAGCCCCAGAGAAACCAGCATCTAAAACAATGGAACTATTATTCTTATTATTATTAAAGTTACAGTTGCAGTCTAGTTGCCCCTTGATGCCCCTGTGACTACTTACAGGGGCAGGATAAAAGCCTTCTTCTTGACCCAAAGGAGGGAAATGGAAAGCTGGAGTATGAGTGCGTCTAAGCTGCTCCACAGACGGAGCACGGTTTGAAGACGTTATGAGACAGTCCTTGATGATATACGTCAAATAAACTGTTTAAACTTCCTTCTCGGTTCGAAAATAGTTGATTCACAAGACCGCTATTGATTGAAATGATGTAGAATCCTAAGAACAGTCTTGCCACAGAGGAGTAAACAGGCCAGTGCAAACACAGAAGAAAGAAGCATGGCTAGCGCTAACGCTACTGTGTCAGCAGTTAGCTCGCCAGCTACAGCAGTACGCCAACTGTACTCTGAAAGGCTGTGATGGGAAGTGGTAACTAGATGTCATACACTCAGGTTGCAGTCGAAGAGTTGACTTGCCGTGATAAGGGCCAGTCGTTTTCTCAAAATGCTAAGGAAAGGTGCGTCAGTGCTTCCTAAGGAGATATTACCGTCCCTCTTAGCATGACAGTAGTCGTTTCCTAATTCCTTAATTTTCCTTCACATCCTTCCTTAACCTTGTGATGTTTAACACTCAGGTGAATGGAAAAAGTTTTTAAACTCTTCCAGCCTGTTTAAGCCTGTTTAGAGGTTACTCAGCTAACTGAGTAATCCTGCAGGGTACAATGCCCTCACACCTGGACTCCAGTTCCTGGAAGGCTGATGTCTGACTGATGGGCACTGTATACAAAACCAAAGTTGTCATTCCAGCACTTTCCCATGAATGCTGGGTATTTGACTTTTTTTGTTTGTGTGTGAACAACTCAGTGACATTTCTGCTAACACCTGACTTTTTACATTTTGTTATAATTGTGTATCACGTGTACATTTGTCAGTTTAAAGGTTAGCTTCACCGTACCTGAAGCTCTCAGAGATATGCTGGTGAATTTCACTGCGCCACCAGCCACTGTTTCACTGGGTGACCAGGCCATTCATCTCAGCTTTATCCTTATTTAACATTACTTATATAACATCTGTCACTACAATTAACACTCGTCTCTCTCACTTTACTTCTTCACTGTCTGAGCCTGAACCACTGTGGCCTTTATCAACATCTTCAACTGTGATCCTTGTTAAGCATACCTGTATATTGAGCAGCCATACACAGAAAGACCCTGAATTCATTTAAATGTAAACCTTCAATGCAACTACATTCATACGCAGCTATTTAGTGAGGAAATCATACAGGCCCAGGTGATATGTGTAGGAGTCATTTATGTAGACTAATCTGTACATTGCAGTGCTACAGTAATACAGTGTTGTGTCAAAGGTCAAAAGGTAAGAAGGTGGGAGTGTGGAACCTTGTGTGATCCCATGTAATTCACACACACACACACACACGCACAGTAAGGCATCTGTCTTACCTTTCTCAGAGAATTCACAATCCTTCATGGCCCGGTCACAGTCAGAGCGTGTGAGCACAGCTATTGATGACCCACTGACCTTGAGACGAAGAATTGGGCTATACATCACCATGTGCCTGAAGACGAAAATCAGAGTTTCTTTTATTTTCTGCCACCGTACAGAGTTTGTTTTCATTTATTTATGACCATCGGCGCCACATTTAAAAAGAAGGACTAGAATAATGACTTTGAGTCCTCGTATTCTGCATTTCGAAATAGGATATAAACAATAAAGAACTATGTTTATTACTGCATTTGTCAACAACTACAACTCCTCCTGGTCACACATGAGAGAAGGCTGATCTATAACAGATATGTATGTAGTGAAACATGACAATATGTCTTCTTAGGTCATGTTAGAATTGTTGACATATAAATACATTAATAAGCTTTTATTAATGTTCAAATGTACACGAATAAAGGCTTTAAATGTCCTTTATTATTAAATATTTGTATAGAATAGTATAGTATAGAACTTACAAAAAGTGCTACTGAGTTGTCTCTTGTACATAAGTGACATGAAGAATCACTTACCTCTCTGATAAGAGCTTTGAGTGAACTTCCACTTAAAAGTTTGAATCAGACTTTTAAAACTTCTGAAAAAGTTCTGGCAACTTTTCATCAAACAGTTAGAGGCTGTAACTCCCCTGAAAGCTCTCTGAACTTTGAAAATAACTGTAGAGCTCAACGCTCGCCACGATGACAGGACAACAAAAGAAAAAGGTTCCTCTTTTCTTAAAGAATGCTGTTGGAGTGGTTTTGTTGCCACTTAAGCGTTCAGGAAGAGAACAAGTCACAATGCTGCCCTTTCAGGGGTGAGAGGGAGAGCAAAACAAGGGGGTCACACAAACCAAAATATAGCCAGGGGGCCACAACTCCACTGAACATGAGCCATGAAACACGAAGCACATTATGCATTTATTTTGAAAAACTGGTCACCTTCAGCTAGCTCTGCAGCAGCACACGGCTTAAAATGGTCTTTATAAGGTTTTAAATAAAGATCGGGGTTGGATTTACAGCAGAGGCTGGGAGAGGGAACATCTCCCATCTAAAAGACATTCACTAAGTAGTGCTCTGGCAGGAAAAAGTTCAAAGTAAATGCAGTGTGTCATAGCAAACTGTTGTGCCCCAGGCAAACCAGTAGTCCCACACACAGTAGTCCCACACACAGTTCCCCATTGTCCTGCCTTGTGACTCTATTAGTGTATCTCCTCTCAGCCTGCTCCTTTCACACCACTCTTTTCCTCTGTGAGCTGGCCACACCAAACGCAACACAGTGGCAAAAAGTCACAAGACCAACTTGAGGCAAAAAACCCCTAAAAAACAGTCATTCCAAATGGATAATCCCGGAAAATGTGTGAATGGAGCTATTCTCCGCTCAAAGTGACATAAGATCCGCAGCACATGTTTGTTCCCTGCCTGTGAAAATACTACAAGTAACCCAAATATAAACTCTCACCTGGAGTCTGTCAGTTGAAGTTCGTTGGACAAGGTGCAGACAGGTGGGGAGCTGCAGTGATTTCCCTAAACAAACAGACACAGGAGAGCACCTGCAATTCAAATACAGGTCAGCATGTAAAGTGAAACTCAGTCATGTCTCCAAAACCTCCATTTGCCTGCATTTGAATAGGGCAAAGAGATGACAAACTGCTCCGTGTAGGTCACTGTGGTCCTCAACAAGGATGAAGATAAAATGACTTAGCCCATCATCAAATGATGAGTCATGATTTTATTTCTCAGACTACAACTGAGCCGGGGGAAAACGTGGTCAGCTATCTGCTGTTGACATGTAATAAATACAAAACTGACTTCTCGCAGGTTTACAGTAAATAGGATGTGGTGCAGCTGGTTTCACGTTGACCGAGGCTCGTTGGTTTTAACGGAAAACGCCTGCCCTCGTGTGGACAGAGGATCTAGATGCAGCGTCTGGGGTAAAAAGGGAAGTCCCGCAGAGTTTCAGATACAGCGCAAGGGTCAACGTGTAGAGGAAGTGTTTAGATTTGTCCGCTGGTTGGTGGTTTTTATAGCCTGTAATGGTGATTAATGGTGAATGATTAGGCAGTGCTCCACAGACAGAGCTGTGATTTCAGAGCTCCTCATTTCTCTCTTTTCCTTTAAGCTAAGCTGCCATCATGATTTCTCCACTTACCCCAGGGCATCAGTGTGTCGTTGTTGTTTTTAACCTCTTTAGGCAAGAGTCTGGGGGCAATAAGGTCATAAAGGTCAGCCTGATAAGAGTGCACATTAGGTGTTACAGTGAAATCTGTGCCCCATCAAATGAGGAAGTGACAGAGTGTGGACAGCTGCCAAAATGTGAGATTTACCTACATATATGTAAGATTTTTATTCATACTTTGCAAACTTTGTGGGAAAGTAAATCACCATTTTTGGTTAAAGCAATCAAGATTTGAGATCCTGTACAGACACTATACAGGTGCAATTTCTTTGATGATATTTGTCAAAATGGTGTAGCGCTGCAGCTAATGATGATTTTCACAATCAACCAGTTTGCTAACTGTTTGACTGATTGACCATTTGTAGGAAAAATGGTAGAAAAGACGGAGAAACGCAGCAAATACCGACAGGTGAGAGGATGGAAGCTGCAAATGTTTTTGACTGAAAAATTACCTGTAGACTGACTATTTGGTCGAATACAGAAACTGATTTTTAAAAAATGTCAATTGAAGTAGAGGCAAACGAACAGGTGGGGTCAGAATGTAAAGGGTTACAGAGTTTGGTGTAACACCTGTCTCCCAGACGCTCGACGGTTTCCGACCCAGCAGTTTGAACCCACTTCCTCCTGCTGTCGCAGCGCCTCTCCAGCCGTCTCACCACCTGACAGGTCGAGTCAAACATGACGGTGACCTTCCGCCCCGGGGAGTCAACCGTCTCCCTCAAGTCTTTGTGTGTGTTTATCAGCGAGCATCTCCGACTGTAACTCCACCTTCTCACCCCATTGGCCACTCTCACTGCACCTGTTCGACCCACCCGCCAATCGCACGCGTCGGTCGGTGCACTCCAAGATGGCGGCTTCCAGCGCTCCGCATCATACATCATCGCACTTGAAAGCTAAATATCACTATCTGCCCAGTGTTTAAACTCATGAGGAGGAAGACCAGAGGAAGCCCAGCGGGGCTCGGGTGTAACCACTGAAACCCGGAAACGGTTTCCTCATGGTCGTTTCGCGCGAGGAGCCGGTTTCGGTGTCGGTCTGAAGGGGGTTGTGTTATCCGAGTATGGCCACCGAGAACAGGATCAATTTTTGGAGGAGAAACCCAAAGGTTCCCGGAAGGTGGGTCCGTGTAACTCTCATTTTCTATCCGGAGCAGGGCGGCGTTCATTTACCGAGTCAAATTCAGTTCAGTACTGTCGGTAACATCGCCGACGGTCGGTGCACACACATAACCGGAGCTTTAATGAACTCATTGTGAAGTAAAGGAGGGAATGCGAGCGTAGGACCGGGCTCTGTAGCTACTTTAACCTATCAAACGTCTCTGTGTGTCTCCCAGGAAGTGTCTTCAGTTGACCACAGTGTAGCTGTGTGTTTTAATGCACCCACTGTGGGACTTTGCGGTGCTTCTGTCTGGCTGTGTGTTATGATAACGGCCTCCAGCTGAAGGAGAGAGAGCCAGCCCCGCGTGGGCTGTGTCGCTCGGGGTGGAGGTGTCAGCTGCATCAGCACGAGCGCCGGCCGCCATATGTCCCCCGAGTGTGTGCTGAGAGGTGGGGACACCCAGCAGAGACCTGATGAGGACCACTGCGGTGATCTGTCAGTGGGTTGGGTTAGGAGAGTGAAAGGGTAGACGTTAGATGCAGTAGACGCTCTGTTTGTGTCAGGTCAGGTTTACAGGGGGGTGAATGGGGATGCTGATACCCATTATAATCCGTACAGACCTATTTGATCTCAAGTGTGACCTGTGAAACTTTGCATAGTAACCTCTTAACAACACAACAGGAAGGACATTTACTCCAGCTGCCTTAAAATAGTACATTTTAATAATGTGTGTCAGTGTCATTGATCAGGATGTTTACACCCTGTTGTGGGCCGGTTCATGGCCACTGGCCTGGATGATGTCTGATGGGGAAAAATAGCATTAAGTTCCCGACCAGGGAGGAAGCCTGTGGTGTGCGCTGTCCCTGTTAACTTTAGGCCAGAGCACTCTCAGTCCCAGGCTGTGGCTCCTGCTCCTGAGCGTTGTTTACAGGTGAGTCTCAGTCTCAGTGTCAGGTCTTCTCTGAAAAATAAGTAAACAGCAAAAACCCAGAAGGTCATTTTATAAGAATTACAGCTGCTGTTTCTGTCATTTTCCCTGCTTTTAAACACTGAAATTAAAGAAATATTCTATCCTCTGCACAATAATAAGATGTTTAACTGATTAACTCATTAGTCACACTCTTTTCCTAGTTAGTTTGCCTCCTAACCCCTCCCCCTGTTGCACCGGCCGGGCCGTCACTGTAAATAACCAATAGGTTCTTCATGTCTTGCCTGGTGTAATGAAACTGCATTTCTCAGGTGCTGACTCATAATCCAGGTATCTTGAGACGTTCTACCTCTTTTTGTGCAACACATGCAAAGTAGGCACATAAAGTTACATTGCACTGTAAAGCAGTGCAATGTAACGTCATATATTGTGCGTACATGTATTTTGAATTTGCTTTGCGGGGTAAAAGTGTTACATCCCAGCTGCCATCTTTGTCTGGATTAGGCCACAGAGCCACAGTCGTGTGTAAATGGGTTTAAACAATCCGCTGATGTGCAGCAAACAGAATGGCTTTCATCCAGACGGGCAGAAGAGAGTTTGAAAGTAAGGAAGAGCTGTTAAACTATCTTCTGGGGGGGTTTTAACATTGGCAGGTGGTTGGTTTTCAGAAACTTGAACGTGATGGTGATCAAAGAGAGGCACAAACCGTGTCTGGGCCAGTCCCAGCCTGCACAGCTTGCTCAATAGGCGTCATGGCACGGCTCGTAATGGGCACAGAGGACCTACAGGTATTCTCATCCGCTCTGCTCCTTTATTCCCCACACCCTGCACACGTGGGGGAAAATAATAACCCATCAGACTTGATTGATAAGATCTGACCTGTTTATACTCATGTGTCTTTGTTCATATCTTTATTGGTATGCGTGTATTTATGGCTGTGAGGACTCTAAGTGGAGAGGATCTCAAAGGAGAGGGCGTTGCTGTCTTTGTCCCAAACACACACACACACACACACACACACACACACTCAGTGATCCTTCTCAAACCGTGGTGGGTGGAAGGCTGGAAACCCAAACACAAACATATGTTTGAACAGGAAAGCGAGCAGCTAAGTCTTGCTGCCTGTCCTTGAGCCGCTCCTGATAAAACAAGTGTGAGGCTGGTAAACAAGAGACGGTGGCGCTGCCAGATAATCAGCAGGCCCAGTTCCCAGCCACCAGGCTTACTGTCAGTTTGCTCATGCAAATGACTTGAGCTAGGCTGCGGGCGGGGAGATGCTGCAGTTTGACAAAGCCCACGTTAGTGCTGATATTTGTTGCACGGCAGCCTCTCAGCAGCTTTTAATGAAGCACTTATCAAGTTCGGACTTTCTGCAGCCCTGAAACAGTGACGTTAGATCTGAAAAACATCATGTCATTAGAAAAATTCAGTCTCCCGGTAACTTTGACCAGAAGCTGCCCTCTGGTGATAAACACAATTAAACTTGTGGTTTACAGCAAATTGGATCATGGCCAGGCCGTAACTGTTATCTGATATGTGCTCTTCACACCAGCATCACAGCCTCTATCAGGAATTTAAATATTACCAATATATAATTATTGCTTTTCTATGTGTTCTGTGTGCTTTCCTGAGGTCCTCAGAAGCTGCTCTCTTAAACTAAACACTTTATGAAAGAAGAGATTCCAGTTATTTAATCTTTATATAACTTTGTAGTGACATCAGCATATATAATCACAAGAATTTCTATATATCAGGAAATACAAGTACATATTTGGCAAATATAAGCTGAAACTGATATGATACTGATGATATTATGTGTCCATGATATGTGATTATCAGCTGGACAATATATCAGTGGGTTTCAGTCTGATTAACACAGACCCACATGTGCATACTTGCCTCAGTTCCCACACTGTGGAAGTGAGGTTTGAGTGTTGAGCACACAGTACTTAAAGCAGTACAGGGCTCTGAATGGGCTGAAGGAGCCCACCGCCACTGGCCCTCTTTAAAGGAAAGGAGCAGCCTTGGCTTTTTGTCGGTCTGGCCTGGGTCCCGTCCTGCGACTCTCGACTGCGTCTGCTTCGGGAGAGTTGGAAAGACGCTGAGCATTAAAGCTCGCACATCCGCTGAACATAATGGCCACCCCAGGGTGGGGAAGAGCGCGGGGGCTGTGCAAGCTGTCCTCCAGCTCAGTTCAATACACACTGAAACTGGCCAGTCCAAATAAGACAGGGTAAGAGGTTACTCAGTAACAGGGAGGAGCAGAGCCGTCATCTGTCAGTGCATGGCAGAATGTCAGCCTGTGTGTGTGTGTGTGTGTGTGTGTGTGTGTGTGTGTGTGTGTGTGTGTGTGTGTGTGTGTGTGTGTGTCGGCTCCGTCTTTCACAAAATACCACCGACACACTCTCAAGCTTCTCTAAATCACCCCAGAACCCTGGCAGGTCATTGAGACGGATCCCAGTTAAGACACATCTCAGGGTTCCCAGTGCTGGTTTCTAAATGCCCCACCTGTGTCAGGCACAACTGCCCCCCCGTCTATTCTCAGTTAATGTTACTCTCCCAGCAGGACAGTACACATATGGTAGCTACACCCAGCGTGCCCTCGCAGAGCAGGTGCACGTCTTCAGCTGCTGTCAGACAGGTCCATCACACACCAAGGAGGGATGTGTGCGCGCCGCCCACCTGCTTTGCTGTTGATCCGGCGGCCGTACGTTAGCCGGGGTGGTGCTAACTCTTTGCTGATTCATAAGTAACAAATTAACTGATTTCAAAGCTGCTTACAGCAACCAGGCAGCATATGCGTGGAAAAGATGTTCGTCAGCCAACTTTCCTTTGAATAATAGTTGATGAGCAGATCTGCTGACCTTCAGCGCCTGCTGGGTCAGCTACTGGGAAGCTGTTTTTGTCCAGAGGTGACAGCATCTCACCTGTCATCTTCTACAGCGTACAGCCAGTTTATGGAGCACAGCATCCGCCTCTCGACCCCCGACTGCGACGCACGTAAGTGCTAAAGCCGGCTGGACTGCATGGTGCCGTATGAGCTGCATGGATGCTTTTTGATTTGCGCCAGTCTCAGTTGTTGCCCTGTTTTGCCGCACATTGTCCCGCGCTGTGTCCGTCAACATGCATGGTGTTGACATTTACACTACCCTACGACATGTGTTTTATGTTTTATTCCCCTTTTTTTGTTGCATTTGTGTTTTTATTCCTTTTGCCGACATCATCTCCTATTGCTCAGTGTATATTAGCCACCGGTGCCGCCATGAGTGAGACCCTTTAAATGCTTTCATTTCTCTCCTTCCATCTCTTTGATCTCTGCAGGTATCCCAAAGACACAAAGCCCAAGTTCAACAATCTCAAGTCTAAAAAGGCGTCTAGCTTCCACGAGTTCGCCCGCAGCACTAACGATGCTTGGGACATCGATGATGAAGAGGACGAGGATTTCCTCGGGCCCCCCACCCACTCATCCCTGCCATCAGACCTGCACTCCACGTCCACACAGAACCTGGTATCTACAGGACACTGTTTTCTCTCTGAGCAGTTAGGGGCATTGGTTTGGTCTGGAATGAAGGGGGATGTTCTGATGTGTTTCCACCCAGCAACAGCAGAATCAGGCCGGTGACACAGAAACGGGGCTGTCGCGCAGACTGGCACCTCCCAGGACAGAAGCTCAAAACCTCCAGGATGTGCAGGAAGAGGACGCGGAGTGCGAGCATGTCAACGGCAAAGTCGTCAAGTCCAGCAGTGACGCCCACCTCAACACGTCCACAGGTGAGCTGGTAAAGGGCTGCAGCAGTTCGTTTGGCATTAAGAGCTACTGAGCAGCTTATCAGGTGATTCATAGTGAAGCTAATTACAGACTGTGTCGGGGGGGGACTGAACGGTGCAGCTGGAGTGAGTGGGATTATATCAGGCTTTAACATGAGCCTGGCAGGACACTCCGCAGGCCTGCAAAGGCTTCTCCAAATTCTCTCACCCCCATGAACTAATGCATGTTCAGTGATTCTGAAGAAACTACCAGTGAGTTTATGAGCATGAGCATAGTCATAGTTAGCAGTGACAGTTGTAGGGTGGCTCTTTCTCTTTTACTTCCACAGATGAAGGTCTGTTGCGTTCAAGGGCAAATGAGCTCACACAATGCTGATGAAGCATATCAGCAACAGATAAATGTCTCTGTATTTCATGGTACACAGAGCTTTCCACTGTGGTGTCTGGTCTGGTAAGACATTCCCACCAGACTGGTAGTGACGGGTTTTACATCAGTCAGCAATGATTGGTTCACCAGAGCCGAGGGGAGGACCAACTATAGCTACGGCGCAGACCACAGTTTACCCTCTTATGAATGATAATTAACGTCCTCAGACCGCTGTATCTTTGCCACAGCTGTGCTTGCACCAGGCAGCTCCCACCTGCAGCTGTATGAAACAGCTTGATCACGATGCAGCGTATTTAGACCTGAAGGCACGCACATGGAAAAAATGAAATGAAACGGATCAAAGATGCTGATGACACAACCTCCCATCGTCGCAGAATAGCCGGAGATTGCTGAGAATACATAAATCCGGTTGTATTGTTAGAAGGGAAACCAGAAGACTAGTCGGTCATCGCCACATGTGACAGAGTCAAACCAAAACAAATGCACATGCCACCTCAGTTAGTGCATTCTCCATCGCGTAGATGTCACTAACGTCAGTTTGTGTTTAGCTCTTTGTTTATTTGTACACAACAACAGTTAATTGTCTGAATATTCAATCAAAGTCTCATCCGGTTTATCTAAACACATTTAAAGACATGGTGCGTAAGGATTTCGCATTAAAACAGGTAAAAGCATCCAGACCTGTGTCACCTGTGTTACCGAGTTGTGTCCTTACAGTTTGCCAGATGATTCCAACCATTTTCAGCCTCAGAGGAATCTGGAATGTTGACCAGGACAACAGGATAACATTACCTGTTTCATTTGATCTGCAGTCAATGGCGCCACCGTGTCCTCTCTGCACATGCCTCAGTGTTGTGCCTGTCAGTCAGAAGCTGTGATACATTGACTTTTTTATGATCTGCTCTTAACAAGATGGTCGTTTTAGACGTTTTATTTGAACCAGATGAAGGATTTTAGTCGTCTAAACAACAAAACAAACAAAACAACAAACAAACAACAACTCCCATGATCCCACGCTTCTACACTTTCTTTTATATAATTTACCATAGAAGTAAACATGGCAACAAAAATGGAAAATGAAATGTCTAAATTGGGAGGATGAATGAAAAAGTTCCCATACATGACTTTTATACATAACTTGTTAAGGAGGCCGTTGTTATATTAGAATATTTTGGTTTCTGGTTCTCACTTCCCTGCGTGTCTCTCTACAGTTCGCACCACGCTGCAGAAGCAACACACTCTCCCAGCCCGTCCCATCATCCCCCTGGTGGCGCGTATCTCCGACCAGAACGCGTCGGGGGCGCCGCCCATGACGGTGCGAGAGAAGAGCCGGCTGGACAAATTCAAGCAGCTGCTGGCCAGTCCCAACACTGACCTGGGTAGGAGAGCAGCCTGCGCCCAGCTGAATGTGCTGCCTGTCACTGTGCATCGCTGAGGAGTTGATAATGTGTGTTTATGTTTCCTCTGCGCTGTCACAGAGGAGCTCCGGAAGCACAGCTGGTCGGGCATTCCAAGAGAAGTCCGGCCAATCACGTGGAGGCTTCTCTCTGTAAGGCTCCTGACCTTCAGTTTTGCAATACCACATGTTCTGCTCTGTATCTTGGCTTGGTGCGCAGCATTTGGTCTCAAAGCTTACATTTTTCAGCTTCTCTGTAGCCAATTCAACTCCTTTCAGGAAACGCTAACATCATTTCAGAAGCCTTATCTTTCCAGGCAGCCTTATCTCCTCGCTCTTCTCTTATCACAAATGGCTGGCCTGTTCTGTTGCTCTGAAACTGTTCACGTAGTGTGCTCTCTCCTCTGTGTGTGTGTGTAACAGGGATACCTGCCGGCCAACAAGGAGCGCAGAGAGCTGGTGCTGAAGAGGAAGAGGGAAGAATACTTTGGTTTCATCGAGCAGTATTACCACTCCAGAACAGACGAGCACTATAAAGACACATACAGACAGGTGGCACACACACACGTTAACCCGGACAAAAGCAAACAGACATGTTGTCAGATTAGATTGAGCGATGAGTAACATCCCAATATTCTTCCTTCCCGTCAGATCCACATCGACATTCCAAGAACCAACCCTCTGATTCCCTTGTTCCAGCAGCCCGCAGTGCAAGAGGTAAGAGTTTGTTGTGGCTCACGCGTCAAATTAAAGCCAAAAGCCGGTTCCCCAGCATCGTGATGCTGGCTCACCTCTGACTGGGCTAGATCACCGTGGTAACCAGTGAGTTTACTGGTAAACAGCAACTTGACTGATGAAGTGACAAGTAGTGAAAAGCAATAGTGACAGATAAGGAGATTTAGCTCAGATAATCGTATCAGAGGTAAACTAAATGTTTCTTTTACATGAATGTGTCTAAGTTGGACTTAAATCAGCCTGAAGAGGCCTCCGTAGTGTTTGGGAGATCCAGATCAGATGTTGATGGATCACAGATGTTAGGCTCAGTAAAGCCGGCCCCAGGACTCATTTCAGCAAACCCAGCAGTTGGCTTCAACTTGTTTCAAATGGAGACAGATGTGACCGCAGGTGGTATTTAGCTTGGACGCTTCATGACCTGGTCAGTGATGTTGTTTTGTAACTGTGGCAGAGCATGTGGCAGCCACTGAGGAAGAACCTCCATCAGATTAGCCTCACACTGCAGAGGAACTTATCTGTAAAAGGGAACTTCACAGAGTTCAACTTGTTCCTCAAATGTGCTGATTTTACGAGGTTCTTCAAAACACCAAAGCTTTGTGTCCAGATTTACTAGAAACCTGAAACCTCCAGGTGTGCAATACCAGATCTATAGAGCAACACTTTAATCATCAGAAATGAACTGCTACAGGCACAGGATGCATTGCAATACTTTGACAGTAATCAAAAGAAGGCCACACACACGCGAGATGGTGTCTCAGTATTCTGACAGTCAGCATGTTGTTTCTGCACCAAGCTCACAGCAACCTGCAGTTTTTCTGTTGTCTTTCCTTCCTCAGGTGTTCGAGCGTATTCTCTTCATCTGGGCCATCCGTCACCCAGCCAGCGGTTACGTCCAGGGAATCAACGATCTGGTCACGCCCTTCTTCGTCGTCTTCCTGTCCGAGTTTGTCAGTAAGTTACTGTTACCTGTGTTTTTCCCGCCGATGGTCCAGATGATTTGGCTTAAAAATGCTGGTCTTCTCAACTGATGCCTTAGATCAACTTTTAGGGACCAGTCCTGGTTCTTAGCACATGCAAGGTCACACTAAACCTCAGCAGAGAGCAGCATTGAGATACCTTGATGTGCGTTTGATTCGGTGTTATTTGTCGCTCCAGCGGAGGACATGGAGAACTTCGACGTGGCATCGCTGCCTCTGGACACCCAGAGAAACATCGAAGCAGACAGCTTCTGGTGCATGAGCAAGCTGCTGGATGGAATACAGGTCCGGTCACACACACACGCACACAACAAATGCTTATTGAAAACTGAGAATGTGCCGCTTCACTGAAAACCATGTCCCCACAGGACAACTACACCTTTGCTCAGCCTGGAATCCAGAACAAAGTGAAAGCTTTGGAGGAGCTGGTCAGCAGGATCGATGGTGAGTGGAGTCGGGTCAGTCGTCATACATCAGGGTCATCTGTAGCTGACATGTGCCCTGCTCATCACACAGAAAGTGTATTTTAACCGCTGCTTATTTGGAACATGAGTGTTATTGTGCATGTGTATCCCCAGAGGACATTCACCATCATTTCAAGAAGTATGAGGTGGAGTACCTTCAGTTCGCTTTCCGCTGGATGAACAATCTGCTGATGAGGGAGCTGCCGCTTCGTTGCACTATCCGGCTCTGGGACACCTACCAGGTAGAGCAGAGTGCACGCCATCAGTCCGCCACAGGACAAACGTATCCACAGCCTGCAGATACAGCCCAGTGTTTGGGTGCGGGATTTAGGGTGTGGATTGTATTTGCTTGTACTTCCTGGTTAACAGTCAGAGCTGGCTCGTAACTGGCTGCGTTACCACTGTGTTCTCCTCAGGCTGAAGCAGAGGGATTCTCCCACTTCCACCTGTACGTCTGTGCTGCCTTCCTCATCGAGTGGCGCAAAGAAATCCTCTCCATGGTTGACTTTCAGGTACCGGTGTCTGCCACGTGTCGTACATTCACTCTCTGCTGCAGTCACGTTCATGAAGCGAGAGAGATATATATATATATCTCGCTTCATGAACGTGACTGCAGCATATATATATTTGTGAAATGCAGTACATGCCATATTATTCACCTCCATCCTCCAAAATAGTGTCAGTTGCTCAAAGTAAATCTCTCTTGCTCCTCAGGGCCTTCTTATGCTACTGCAGAACCTTCCCACAATCCACTGGGGCAATGAGGAAGTGGGTCTCCTCCTGGCCGAGGCCTACAGACTGAAGTACATGTTTGCAGACGCACCCAGCCACTATAAGAGATAGGCACGAGGCTGCGTCACAGCAGACGCAGTGCTTCTGCTGGACTGCGAGCGGGTGGACTCACGGCGTCTGAGGCGCGCCGCACATCGACTGTCGTATTCGAGGTAACCTGACGGATTCAAGCGCAGCTGCAAGACGGGCGCAGGACGTCATCTCAGAGCCACAAAGCGTATCCTGTGAAAAGTCCAGTGAATGTCACATTGGATTTGGGTTTATGGTGCAACCCAAGAGCTCAGTGATCATGAGACTATTTGCAGTCAATGCACTGCACTGTATCAATGGACTGTTACAGTATAAACAAACATAGCTATGCCATCTCGGTTTACTTCTAATGTTTTTGATCCTGCAACATCGATTGTCTCTCAAGTGACGCGTACACTCAGAAGAGTCTGCTGTAATATAAAGGGATGATGAATGCTTGTGAGGTCATCCTAGTGGGGGATGGTATCCACTCATTATTTTGCAGATTTGTTTTAGTAGCTGTGTTATGAGGGAAATATATTAGGCAACTACAAATCTAGTCTGACACTGTCGAGCTTGTATAAATAAGATTTTGGTTTAGTGTTACCAAATCTGCACTGTACAATCAACTCATTCAAGTCCTGGGTTTGGACTTCAACCAGTCACTTTAATTGGAACTGATACATTGGGTTGTTGAGGGATAAAACCCAGTAAATACTGTGCTTCACTTGTCATTTCAGGGTTCAGACTTACAGTCACTTTCCTTTCTGCTCAGCTAATCAAGAGAAATGTCTGAATCAGCGTGACACTCTTGGGTACAGCCTCTACGTACCCACAGTGGCAAAGCTGAGTCTCACTGCCTCTGAACACATCAGGAGAAGTGCAGCCCTACAAGTAGCTTCGAAATTCCCCCGTTGCTGGCTGAAAGTGGTTAACGTTGCTGGCTAAGATGACTTTAAGTTTTATGACATCTTAGACAGCTAAAATACAGATTTAGTCTGAGACTGTGGCACATATTAGCACCCTTATGGCTGGAAGAGCATGAAACCAGCATCGACTGGTCTGTTTTGGCCCGAGAGTGTTGATTTACCAATCTAATCCCCTTATGCATAACTATGAGAGTGGTAGTCTTCTAAAAGATCTTAAGATAATCTATGAAGTTTTTAATTAGATACCTGTGGTCTCTGTAAAAACTGATTTATTAAATAGTTCAAATGTTTGATCTCCTCAGCTTAGAATCATTTTAATAATAGTTTATGGGGTTGATGATGTTTTCAAAAAGGAGGGTACACCTCCATCTATGCTTGTTGGTACCGAAGGACATTTAGTCACGCCATCCTACTTGACACAGTCCTGTGGACACAGTGCAGCTCAGAATATATGACAATGCCTTTGTTATGAGCATTTGTAACGTACTCCTGTCTTTTAAAGTGTGACCTGGATAAATGCTTTGTTATCATTAACGCTTGTGTTTTATATTTGTCTAAGCTTCAGGTTAGGTTTGTATCGTATCTGTGAACTTCAGTCGGTGACATGATCCAAGAAACATATGTGTTAATACTCATCTACCTTCATCACCAGTGCTAATTATAACACAAAGTATGTTTGAAAGATATGACAATCATTAGCCTTTGGTACTTTGATTTCCCTACAGTAAGATGTGTTTTACAGTCATTGCTTTGGTCGTCATCGCTTCGCGTGTTAAAGCCGAACCATTCTGAGGAACATGCTCTGGAAGACCTGAGTCTCAAATCATACTCAGGACTTTTAATGTGATATACCTAATTACAGTTAAGTCGTTGTCAGTTAACTCATCTTCAATCTTGTGTTGATCAGCCTTCTTCAAACCCATCTGAAACATTCTGAATGTTGATCCTGAGTGTTACAGTATGCCTCTAGCCTTAATGTAGGTTTTCTTCATTCAGGTGCGCCAACTGATTGTGTCACTACTGAAAAGGTGGTATTGTTCACTCCACAGTGTTTTTAATCTACAGGTCCTTTAAATGTCCTCAAAACATGATGTTGATAACAACTTAAAGTGACAAAATGAAAACGTGTTGATTTGTTTCAAAAGTGTTCATGCAACAAATAACATGCCAAATCTTTATTGGGCCAATACAATCTGTTTTAGAGTGCTTCAGTAGTCAGTGCTGGCCTCAAATTAAGAATACTTAGATTATTACAGTACCTGCTGTATATTAACTTTTTGTTTATATTAAACGATTGTTCTTCAATTTGCTATTTGTGCTTGTGTTTGTACGTGCAGGGGGTGGGGCTGTTACATCACTGTCTTCACATATTTCAGGCCATACTAATCCCGTCCAAACACGCGCTGTTATCGTCTTGGCAACTAATTGGTAACTCGGCGCTGGCTGGAGAAGTTCGCGAGCTGTTTTGAAGTGACGTGACGGAAGTGATGCGCGCGGCAGCTCAGAGAAGTAACCCCCACAAACTTACGGTTTTACTTTTGCAGCCATGCTAGCGTGTTGCGTGCCAGTGAGACGAGTAGCCACCACCGCACACCGTCTGCGTTTAACCTGTGCGAAGAAAACCCACCGCAGAGCATTTGTCTGAGCTTCAGGTCAGCTGCTGTGAATGGAAAATGTGCGTTTAAAGCCGTTAGCGCAGCTAGCAGCGAGCTAACGTTAGCAAACACGGAGCTAGCCTGTGGTCGCGCAGCAAGGTAAGCTTAATGAGAAGTCAATATGGTCATTACTGACTTCTTATTCATTTTTCATCATAATTATCATTCATATAAGAGTTTTCTGCAGCTGTAGCTGTAAACGTAGCCAGCAGGTGCGTCACTAACGTCAGTGAAATGGAGGAAGAAGCTAACAGGAAAGCACGCTTCCCCATCTAAACTTGACTAGCTGTTGGCTGCACTTCACTACCAGCTGACAGGCAGTGGTAGCCTGGTGCGATTCAGCTGCATCATTTAGCCTTTTAATAAACACTGCTGAATGCGTGTTCCTGCTTCGTGCGTGTGTAATGTCCAGGCAAATGATTCTCCTGTCTCAAACTTCTCATGTCTCAATGAAAGCAGGTGAAGCTGGGTGGAGGAGGATGGATGGAGTCAGCTGGAGTGCCACAAGGGCCCAGGAGTCCTTCAGCCGCTCCAGGACAGCAGCAGACACTCTGTCCAAGCTCGCAACCTTCATTGCACGGGCTGAGACAAAGCCACACACACGAAACCAGAGGCAGCAACCATCCCACCTGTCCACATATGTTTGCCAAGAGTGTCGCAAGGGCTTCCCTTATGCAACGGATCTGTTGCACCACCAGGAGCTAAAACACGCTTTGCCCAAGCCTCACAGGTGTCCGACGTGTGGGCAAGAGTTTTCCCTGAGGTCGTCCTTACAGTTACATAAATGCAATCAAGATTCCTCCCCATGTCAGCTTTGTCATGGAGAGTCACAGCTTGGTTCTCCGTGTCCCGCGTGTGCAGCTCGCACCTCAGATCCTGGCAGGCCACAGGACAAGTCGCCTCACCGTCAGCCTCACCTGCTGGACAATAGCCCTTATGCGTGTGCACCCTGTGGGAGAGGCTTCAGCCAGAAGCAGGCTCTGCTGCACCATCAGCAGGCGGGTTGTAGCGAACCACTGTCCCCATCAGATATAGCCGATGCCGGTAGTCTTCCAGATGATTCTCCGCCAGTTTCTGAGGGAGACTCGACTCGCTCTGATTATTCAGACACCCCGGGGTCCAGCAGGAGAACTGTCAACATGTGCCAGCTCTGTTCAAGAACCTTCCGCACAGAGGCTGCACTGCACCGCCATAAACAGACCAGCCATGCTGAGGAGCTGCTCATGGCTACACATGGACAAAAGACAAAAAGTGAAGGCCCTGGTGGAGAAGCAAGGAAAGGAGTGTATAGCAAGGTGTATGGAGACCCAAATAAAAGGTCCAACTCCAAGCGGAAGCTTCTGAGCTGTCGCTCATGTGACCTGGTTTTCAAGAGCACCTCTAAGCTGTACCTGCACAGAAAGGAGAAGCACAGCAGAGAGAAAAACATCAGGAGGGAACCAAGACCGGTCATCAGCAAGCGCAGGAGAAGAGACGCGTATCCGTGTCAGGTCTGCGGAAAGGTCTTCTTCCATCATTTGTCACTTAGGGCACATTACAGACAGCACACAGCAGCGAGCTTCAGCATGATCAAAAATAAAAACCAGTCTGTAGAAGGTACAACCAAAGAGTACAAGTTATCAGAAAATAGACCAAATAGAATAAAAACCAGCCTTCCACATAATAGGACTGTTGGGGCTGGTTCAGGGAGGCCCAGGAAAGTGCCCCGGTTAGAGAACAAGGTTACTGATCCAGGAAGATGCAGAGAAGTGCCTGAAGTGGTGGTGGAGGAGGAGGAGGAGGAGGAGGAGGATGATGATGAGAAGGAGAAGGAGGAGGAGGAGGAGGATGATGATGATGATGTTGATGATGTCGAGAGAGAGTTCCCATGCCCTTCCTGTCCAGAGGTATTCTCTCTGCAGTCACAGCTAAGGGAGCATGTGGAGCTTCACCAGTCTTCCGTGAAGAGGAGACAGTGCAGCGTGTGCACAAACGAGATGGACACCTGTAAATGGCTCGGCTCAAAGAGACAGAGGCTGTACCACTGTGTGCCCTGCCAGCAGGGCTTCTCAGCACTGGACTCTTTCCTAGAACACTGTCAGGAGCACCTGCGAGTCAGGGTGGAGGAGGACAGCATCACAGAGGGCTACACACATCAGGCCAGCAAAGCCTGAGCTTCAGTTTGAATGTCATCAGCGATTGCCTTTTTGCCTTGCAGGGTCAGAGAGCGCAGAGTTAAGTCTCTGTGAGTTTCTTGTTGATTAACCAGTTCATTGATTAAGCATTCAGAAAATGTTTTACACCTCGCTATTGATTAAATGATATCCATACCAACATATCAAGAGAGAATGATGCTCAGAGGACCATATTGGGGTTTTTGCATGTTTCATTTATCCCTTTAACTATACATTGGATATTTTATCTGACAGACATTTCTTTAGAGAGTTCTGTATGATTCTACAATATTTTCTGCTTTCTAGGCAGCCACTTGATTTCCCTCAATGACTGTGTGAAATCACTCAGTTGGGATTTAGGCAACAATCAGTTTTATTATATTAATGCCTTAAAAAACGTGTGTGTAAGTGCATGTGTGCACATGTGTGTGCTTATGGGATGCTCCACTATCTCTGATTTGGGTCCTTTACAGAGCAGCACTGCATCAACAAACTAAGTTGTTTGTTGTGAAATCAAACAAGACAAGAGGCAGATGTGGGCATTGCACAAAGGACTGAATGTGTGTGTGCGCGTCAACAGGAGGATCCCGCAAGCACTTGAGTGCACCGGTGATGAACACTTTAATTTCAGCTTCATTCCAACGTAAACATAACACAAATGTGACTAAACAGAAGTCTGCAAGTGATTTCACATTGAAATGTAACACAAATGAAATGAACGTTGAGGGGGAAACATGCAAAAACAGAAGTATGATTCTTTAACAGAGTTTGGCATCGCTGCCACACCACCATATCATACAGATGATGTTTTTCCTAAACATATCTGGAGGCTGAGATGCGCTGACAGCAGGACTAACTTCATGTTGTTTTTAGGAAAATGCGCCTGTCTGCACAGCCATGGTTGGTTTTCACCGAAGCACTGCCAGACATCTCCCGTATGTTAGTCTATTTTTACACCACACATCTGGAGTGCTTTAGTTAATCAAGATCAGAAACGCCTTCTGCTGTATTTTGGTTATTTTTCTTACAGTTTTGGCAATAATTGGTCATAGACCGGTGGGAAATCTGGTGCGTCACTCTCTGGATTGCCACTGTTGTCTCTTAGTCCTGGATATTTGCATTGGATTTGTAGCCCTGCTTGAAGCACTAGATGGAAGTCAAGTGCTTCGATCAAGTCTGCAGAGTGTTTCAAGTGCTGTCCCGAAGTGTAACTGAAATAACAAAGTGTGAAGCGTTAACATGTGCTGTTTCATGGATCCAATACGTTGCCATAGAATGAACAAACCTAAAACAGCTGTCGTGGATAGTTCTACCCAATAAAATGCCTTTCATTAGGGCTTGTCGTTTGAGCTATTCTCTAGCTATGCAAGCAGACTGATGGCAGCCCCTCAGTGCATCTGTGATGCTTGATAAGTGCGCTTTGGTGAATGAACGAGGATCAGCAGGAGTTCTTGTTTTTCTAAACTGTGAAAAATGTAGAAAATTATTTAATAGGTTTCCACTTTTTTCAAGATCTTTTGTAAATTAGCTCATGGGTCTTAACATAATTAAAACCTAACGATTCTCATGAGATGCTTTTGTCTGTTTTCTTTTTACCAATCATTCAACACAGTGGGCTTTTTGACATTGCTAAGTGGCACTTTACATTAAATCACCATTAGCAGTTCACTCTACTGTTCAGGCTACTTGCTATGTTTCTTGTCATATGAGTGTCAATGATGAATGAAGATCACACCTTGTGCACTAAGTAGGATCCCTCCATATTGGAAAAAAATACACTGTGGGTGGAAAGGAGTATCTTTAGATCATAATGAGTCTCAATCCAATATTTTTTTTGTATTAAGCAGATTCAGCTCTTTCTTTTTGGTGTGTATTCTCTTACCTGCCTGATTATCTACAACAAAATCTCATTGGTTGATTGTAGAAATTAGCTAAGGTGATACAGTAATTTGCTACATGTCTCAGTTTATTAAATCCTTTTCCTTCCTTTAGTTCACCTTACTGTTGTGAGCAGGAACATGTCAGCTGAAACTGGCTGTTCCTCCTCCTGGCCTGGTGGCGGCGGTGGTGTTTACACGCAGCAGCAGAAAGGTCGTCGGGTAACTTCCGGTCTCTCCCGCACGTTTGCCTTCCGCGGTTTTGTGAAACGAAATTCAGACGAAGGACCCTGCCGGCGTCTAGAAAACAGCCAAAATGAGCAAAGCGCACCCGCCTGAGTTGAAGAAGTAAGTATTTATCCCTTCAAGTAAACATGAACTCTGTAGTTTGAACAGGTTTTATCTTCTAAATGTTTAAATTATCCGCGCAGCAGCTACGCTAACAGTTAGCATTGTTTGCAATGAAACAAGCTAACACTGGCTAGCCTGCTTCATTAACTTAAGTCACGCGCACACAGCTGTAAGCTAATCTTATTGTTCTTTTTGCAGGTTCATGGACAAGAAGCTTTCGCGTGAGTACAGCTCATCTTTGAACCCACGCGGCCTTTTCAAAGCACACAAATGTGTCACGTGTTGGTTTCTGTGTTGTTGGTCATTTGAAAACACTAAATACGTCTCCCTTTACTGTTAATGCTGCCAAGTATCATGAGACACACGTGTGAATGTTCAGTTCCTCCTGTTCGGTACATAGTGATATCACATCAGTCTTTTTCTAAGTAGAAAGTCTGAATGTTAGACTGATTTTAGAAACCAGACCCATTATTTACTGGTTGTCCCTGGTCTTTGACTTGGTAGCCCCGCTCAAGATTTTGATCACAGTATTATATCTTTTTGTTTTTGCTGCACACAAGATACTAACGTATTGAATGTGCTTGATTTTACTGATTTAAGTGCTATCAAATATTAACCACCCGAAACGCCCAAATGCATCTTTGGAGTGTGTTGCTCCTTATAACATAAACACGACAACAGAAATTGGTATTTGCATTTCATAGAAAACAAGCGCAGTTATTTTCTGTAACAGGCCACAATCTGCTGACAACAGGTAACAATAATTGATACTGGATAGAGGGCCTCAAGACAAGAGTCAATCCCTCTGAAAACAAAGTGGACCTGTGTTTAAAGACTGACTTGTTCTTTTTCTTTTCTCCTTCAGTGAAGTTGAATGGAGGCAGACACGTGCAGGGCATCCTGCGAGGGTTCGACCCCTTCATGAACCTGGTGGTCGATGACTCTCTGGAGATGGGCCCCGGAGGACAACAGAACAGCATTGGCATGGTGGTCAGTACCTTGGCTTGAGTTGGTGTTCAGTGTATTTTCTTACAGTCTGCAAATACAAATGAAAAGCACTCCCCTATTTAAATTATAGTTCAGTGTAGATACACTTGACAATGTGTAGAACTATTTGTGGCCAGTGTAGTCAGCTTGACTGATTAAAATTGGAGTCTATCTGTTATGTCAGATGTGTGTGAAATGAACTACTGAAATGTCTCTCACCCACTGTGTGGACAAGGCTGTGAAAAAGGCCCATTCTGTAAAGCCAGCCGGATTGTTTTTGAAATGCGTGCTGCGTATGGTTATACTTTTCTGGATTTTAAGTAATGGTTCTCTTAAAGAGCTCTTTTCTTTTGTTTCATCATAAGTTTACATCAAAACATGGCAGACAGTGTGTTGGTAAATGCAGTGTGTTAACACTATCTGTCCCGTTTGTCACAGGTCATCAGGGGGAACAGCATCATCATGTTGGAGGCCTTGGAGAGAGTATGATAGAAGAGGAGGCGGCTGCGTGTGGACAAGAGAATGATCCAGACTTTTTTTACATTCTGTTATCCCGTTTAGTTCTTTGTCTAAACACGGCAAAGCTTGTGTGTCTTTGAATTGTACAACGTCTTATTGCGTCTTGATCTGATTCCACTAATGTGGATGTTTTGTTCGGGCATGTTTTGAGTTGTAGATCTTGTGAATAAATCAGTTTCTCTTTGTATCTTGTGTGTCCGTCTTCAGTATTGCCACCTTTAGTAACCATAGTAACTTCAGGCAGTACCCCAGGTTATTAGCTGAAGTTGCTGACAGTGTTCTGGTCAACATGTTGCTGCAGCCCATGGCTTTGTTTTTATACGAGAAAGATTAATTACAATACAACCAATACATTAATAAGAGTTTGGTCAAACATTCGATTTATGTAATGTCAGGCAATTTGTTAACTCTGTTAGGTTAATTCATATGGAGGCGCCCTCTGCCAAATCTGTAAAGGTGTGTGAGCTTCACTGCAGTTTGTTGTACAAGTTCATGTTCATAAACTTAAAGATCGTAGTCTGATGGCGTGTTATTGATTCTAAAGTGAAATGTTACACATGCATATTTCTCTTTATAGATACACATAAATTGGGTATTGGGGCAGCTGTGGCTCAGTGGTAGCACAGGTTATCCACCTATCAGAGGATTGGTGGTTAGAGCCCTGGCTCCTCTGGGCTGCAGGCTAAAGTTTCCTCAGGCAAGACTTGACCCCAAATTGCCCCCAATGCTGTGTCATCGGTGCGTGAATGGTTTAGATTTCCTTTGTTTCCTTAGTTCTGGTTTGGTGTGAATGGGTGAATGCTGACTTGTAGTGTAAAGCGCTTAGAGTGATCAGACGACTAGAAAGGCGCTATACAGACCATTTACCATAAGGAGGACTTGGAGGGAAGCCCACAACATTCAAGGAGGGATGAGTTACCCTGAGAACAATCAGCTGTTCTTAAATGTCACGCCCTTAATAATAAAGCTATGTTACTTGTGCTATCTTGGTGGATGTTTTGGGCTGTTAGATTCAGATTTTAAGCAGAAGTATAGGGATCAGAGAACTGATCATTACCGTGGTGTATTGGTATTATAGGAATGAGACTGGATCCCTGAGACAGGAACAACAGGGGGCGCTATACGGAGGACGCGCCTTTTCCTTGGGTGGGCTTTTATTTTGAAAGGCGATTGTCGTCATCGAGGCGACGTTCCTTGACGTTTTATGTCGTAGCCGTTGGACGGTATGTGGAAAATAGCAATGTCGGAGGAGGTTGGGAAGGCGCTACAGTCTGTAGTGGAGCGGGTGAACCAGGCGGCGGCACGGCGGCCCAAGGTAACTGCATCCCGGGAGGCTCCTGCTCGGGAGCACCGCTGCCGTCGACCCACTCTCGGGGTCCGAAAATGTCGTGCTGCGGCAGCACGACTCGTTATGTAAGGCTGCCAAACATCTCAACCTTTGAATGGGAAGACAGTCGTGCTTGTGGCAGCACTTTCATAACACCACGGTGGCTGCATGACACGCGCGGAAGGAGGGTGATCACGCTTACATAGTGTATCTGCATGCACGCTGCTGCGCAGAAACACTGGCTGAAATCGCGATTTTAACATTAGCATTTGGGATGTTTGGAGGCTTTTCACTTACCCGAGCATGCTTTCTCCTCACACTACAGATCTAGATAGTGAAGGTTCATTCTCATGAAGTCATCTAGGTCAAAGCATGTAGGAATGCACAGCCTCTCAATGTCATGCAGACGCCTCTCAGTGGCTTGTTATCACACAAAATCAAAATTAGCAGCAGAGCTGACTGAATGGTGTGCAGCAGCAGCCACAAACAATCCGCCTCATCAGTGTTTCTGCAGGATCCTGACAGGGCTGAGTCACTGCTCTGCTCGGACCAAAAGACCTCGGCTAACACGCTGCATCGCACGCCGAGCTCCTCCACCGACTCCCTCAGTGATACAGATGTTAAACCAGCCTGTTTTGTCCTTCCCTCAGACACTACCAGCTGTGTCGCCCCGCCTCGTGGCCGTCAGCAAGACAAAACCCCCGGACATGGTTGTGGAGGCCTACAGACAAGGGCAGCGCAACTTTGGAGAAAATTACGTGAGTACAACACGCTGCTGATCTGATCTGCATGGACAAAGTTCTCCAAAAGTTGGGGAATGATGGAGATGTTGACCTCATCCTTTATCTTCACACCAGGTCAATGAACTTGTGGACAAAGCCTCAGATCCTCTGGTGGGTTTACTCATTTTATTAAGTATTCCCACTCGTTGTGACGGCCTGTGATAAGTCCTCACAGTTCTTTTTGTCCCTTCTTCCAGATTTTAAACTCATGTCCCGAAATCAAGTGGCACTTTATTGGTCATCTACAGAAGAATAACGTCAACAAACTTCTGGGTGAGCGACCGTTCGCCCGTCTGCTTGAGCTGCATTTAAAACAAAGACACTGCACTGAGTCTCATCTCTCTGTTCCCAGGTGTCCCCAACCTGTTCCTCGTGGAGACGGTGGACTCCATGAAACTGGCTGACAAGGTCAACAGCTCCTGGCAGCGAATCAGAGGAGCCAGCACGCAGAGGTTAAAGGTCATGCTGCAGATCAACACCAGCGGAGAACAGAGTGAGGATCGGTCTCACTGCCTTCTGTCCTTTCTGTCATTGCGGGAGCTGATCGCGTCCAATCACATCAACCAATTTAGGTTGTTGACAAACATTAAGTCAGATGTTTGTTTGCAGGTAAACATGGCCTGCCACCAGACGAGACGGTGAACACAGTGAAGCACATTGTGACCCAGTGCCCCGCCCTGCTCTTCTCAGGACTCATGACCATCGGGCGCTACGGCTACGACCTCACCCTGGGACCCAACCCGGACTTTCAGGTAGAAAGACTGGATGAGCACAGTCCAGAGAGGAGCGTGTCCTGTGATCTGTGACGCACCTGTCTGTGGTGGTTTATTCTGGGGGCGTCTGTGGGCAGGCAATTTCATCACGTGCCATTTTTCTATAATATTGGATAGATTCAAATTCACGTCAAATCACACATCAAATTAAGACTTGAGACATCTGCTGTTTATATAAATATAATCCCCACCTCTACTAACACACACTAACACAAATGTGTGTTCTTTAATTTGTTCTAGTACATGATAATCAAACCTCGCCTCACAGCAAGAAGGTCCCAGGTTCGGTTCCCGACCGGGTCCTTTCTGTGTTGGGTTTACATGTTCTGTCTGTATCCATGTGGGCTCCCCGTGGCCACTCTGGCTTCCTCCCACCACCCAAAAACATGCATGATCGGTGAACTGGGAACTCTGAATCGACCGTAGGAGTGAATGTGAGTGTGAATGAGTTTGTTTGTCTACATGTGTCAGCAACTGGCGACCTGTCCTGGGTGTAACCTGCTGGGATAGGCTCCAACAACCCTGCGACCCTGAAAGGGCTAAAGCAGTTACAGGTCACATGATAACTGAAACGCTGCAACTCAAACTAAATAGAAAAGATAAATGCACATCTCTGAATAATCAAACCCATCGGCCCAGTTTGAAAACTGAAACTAAACAGAAGGACATCACTGCAGATGTACTGCACCGGCATCAGCACATTTATTCCAGAGAACTGGGTTTGAGATTACCAGACAAGAGTTTGTCCACCAGGGAGTGCTGTGAAGCTGATTTTCAATTTGCAGACTCCTTCATTTTACCTTGGGTTTCCGTTCTTAGAAAGGGATTCATATCAGCATGGTTTGTATGTTCTGTGTTTACGCCGGGACATATGGTCATTAGCTTCGGCAGGGCTGTAATCTCAATGTGTCCCTCTGCCAGATGCTGCTGAGTCGGAGGCAGGAGGTGTGCGACAGTCTGAAGCTGCCTGTGGAGGAGGTGGAGCTCAGCATGGGCATGTCCACAGACTTCGAACATGCGGTGAGTATCAGATGCTTGTAGGCTCTGTTTGTTTGTTTGTTTGTTTGTTTGTTTTTGAGGCTTTGTGAAATATTTGGTATTTAGTTTAATATTCTCGTTTTCATTGTTAGAATAGTTATTTGATTCCATAAGCATGTGATTTAGTATGCGTAACGCACTCATGAAGGCCCTTGCTGTCTGATGCGCTCGCTGACACTGTATTTGTGCTCCCGTGCTGTGTCTGAAGATCGAGGTGGGCGCCACCAACGTGCGAGTGGGTAGTATCATATTTGGCAACAGGGAGTATCCCAACAGCGCCGCCAACACTCCAAATCCAAGCCCGGCTCCCAGTCCCGCTCCCAGCCCGGAGAAGTCATCCAAGGTGGTGTCGGAGGAGGCCGCCAAGAAGATGCAGCACCTCACCGTGTCGGGAAACTAAAGAAGCGTTTCCTCCCTCCTGAAAAAAACCTTTAAGAATTTAAAAAAAAAAGATGAAAAGAAAAGAAAAACTCTCTTCACGCCCCAAACTGAGTCGGGCAGTGAAGCAGATCATTTCCGCAGACACGCGTGGAGCTAGGATCGCAAAACCTCTTGGCTAATTTTAAAAGTGTATTTGCCTAATCCTCCTCACTTTCTGGCGGGCCCTTCTTGCTCTTTTAAGCACTAAAAAGTGGCACTCGGTACAGAACTAGCTCTGCCTTTTTTAAAAGTAGTGTGTAAACTAACCTGTAGTGCTCTGACTTCCTTCTCATGGAAGAGGATAACGCGAGACAGACGCGCAGGTACGGAAAACACGGCGACGTGTGGGAAGCGGTTCGGTACGAGTTGGAGTGCGGCGGGGATTTGTTTGCATCCGTTGTGCCGGTGTGATCTTTTCTACCTTTCCAACCCGACATGTGACAGTGCTGAAATGTGCTTGACTGTGTACAGTGTCCACGCAGTACGATGTACCGTTTTTGTTGTACAGATGAAACGCAGACTTGATTTAATAAATCATTTATCCCTTTATAATGACATAGTATTGTGTTTGATATCGTTTCGTACGCCGTGCCAAATGTGTCAGATCTCTATTCTTGATATCGGCGAAACCCCAGAGTATGGTTCCTGTGTAGCCGTTGTGCGTCCACGCTGTGGTGCTGCGCGCGGAGGTGAGAGGGTGTGAATCTATGCAACGTGGTGATTTTGTTTCCGGGTAGATGTTTGCGCTGCAGCCATCACGGCTTCAGCAAAGATGTCACAAGGTCTGTGTGTGTGTGTGTGTGTGTGTGTGTGTCATTGTCAGAGATTTTAAAAACACTAAATCTCAACTCGTGGTTCGACATGTGGTTGCTGTCTTAACGAGACGTTTCAACGTTGTCTGGTTGGGAGCGTGGCTCCGAGGAGAACCGAAGCCGAGCAATAAATTTTCTTGTTGAAAAGAGTTTCTGGCCAAAGTTTCTTTATTAAGCACACGGAGGTGACGGCTGGAGCACGGTAAAAACGAGAATATTTAACAACTTTAAAAAGAATCAAAACAGCCAACACGTTGCATCTCGAGAGTTACAGACCCAAAGCTCGCCCCTGCAGGTGAAAACATCCCTGTGGACCCAGGGAAAAGCCTTCTAACGAAAGGTTCTTCCACAATCTGCAAAAGTATGAAACAGTGAGAAACGGAACCCAAGAAACCAAATGACGAGACGTGAGAGTGGAAAAAAACTCAATAAATAAACACATGACGCTGGTGAACCCAAAAAGAAACCCGGGGACATGACGGAAGAAGGCTGTGTGTCATTCACTCAGTGTAAAAGGCATTAGAAAACGAACAGGACAGTCAGTAAGCTATACCGGCTATTTACAACAGCAGGACGCCCTCAGTAACAGAGGGGTGTCACAGACCGTGTCTACAGGCCGAGCTGTGGCCAAACGTGCAGGGATCTATGTACAGTCAAACTCTCCATTTCAACCCCCCGTTTCACATTTATAAGCAGCGTAACGCTTCTGATGTGGCTGCAGGAAGATGAAAGGACATTTTATCGATGCGTTAGTCCGCTATCATAGCTCCTCCTGATCAGCGCCTTCCACCGAGCATTAAAAACGTGGTATTTCTGATTAGGTTTATTCCTTTTATTGCTGTATTTAGATGTTATAGCCATTCATTTATTATTGGTTTGTACAGTCTTCGTTGCCGTCACAGCTGGGCCTGATCGAGTCTTTAGGAGATTTGTTAAGACCTGATGTGGTTCAGCCAGGTTACAAAATCCAGTTTAAGCACACTCCGACTGCACACTGATCAGTACGGCTTTGTTATACTGCGTTATTAATAATTAACTAAATGTTAACGAGTGTGTAATTAACCATCAGTTAAGGGCTTATACACTGCTTATAAATGCTAAAATGGGGTTTAACCTCTTGGACATGTGAGGAATCAAGGCCAGACTAAAATCTAAAATGGTTAGAAGTTCCAAAACTATGTGCAACACTAGCAATAACATAAAGTGGTGTATCAGTAAACTACGCTCGTTACTTGTAACAGCTCCAACGTTGTCGCTCTTGCGTATCTGTTGCGGCGGCCATGAAAAAACAACCTCAGCTCACTGATGTCGGCTCTGCTCCTTCTTGCACATGAAGGCAGGAAGTCACGTGTCCAGTGTTGTCAAGAATCAACACGACGCAGCAGGAAAGCTGTTGTTGGGCCGTCGCACTACAGTCGTGTTGCTAACAGGGAAATAACAATAGCTTTAAACATTTAGAAGGAAAACACGTCGCCCGGGGTCGATGGCCGCCTCCGGCTGATGTTGAGACCGCACGTGTCCTGCTGGATGTTTCCGCCGCCTCTCTAGTCTGCTCAGTCGGGTCCGTCCACTCGTGCTCACGTCGCTTCCTAACGGTGGAGTCGCTGGCTGGGACCTTACACCAGCTTCTTGGCCTCAAAGAAGCTTTTGAGATGCTTCATCTGCCAAATGCCGGTGACGATGAGGATGAGCGTCTGAGCGATGGACCACCAGAGGACGCGCTGGTTGGTGCTCTCGCTTGTCATGCGAAACCGCTCCTCGCGGTACTGTGGAAGACAGCGTGCACAAAGAAGTCTTCAGGGCTGCGTCATGGCACAGACAGCGCCTGTCACTGAGGAACTTAACCGGTCGCTGCACACGTGACTTGGCGTTCTTGCCTTTTCATACTCACCCTCTGGTAGTTCTGCTCCTTCTGGATCTGTTCCACTTGGTCCAGTAGCTGCCGGACTCGCAGCTGCAGCTCGGTGAGTTTGTCCTTAGCAGCGATTTCAGGATAGTTGTTGGTATGTTCTCCGACCTGAATGTCCAGATGCACTCTCTGCAAGAGTGGGAAGACAGTTTGAAACAATGCACTTGTCTTGTGTCTGTGTAGAAGGACATGATGATTGTCAGGAGACGGTTCGGAAAAGCAGCGCACATTGGGAAAAGGCTGTCTGAAACAGCACTGAAGCAGGAATAAACAAAACCGGCTCAAATCCTCGGGCACAATGTGAAACGCTGTCGGAAAGCTCTTCCGGACGAACCCCGGCGTTTATGAGCTGTGGGGAAATCATGCAGGTTTGTGACCTAAATGAATCAAAGCTGAAGTACCGGCTTAAACTCTGTTCCTCACTGACCCGCAGAGGTTCTGGATGGGTCGATTCTGAATAACCCCAGAGCTGGTGCAGTTGTGGAGAGAGAGTGGAAAATACCCACAGCCTTTTCTGGAGGAAGCGGGACATTTGATGTCAAAGATGCAGATTTATAATAACCGATGTTATAGTTCACTGTCTGGATTTGGGAGATATGCCAGAAGGTTTGTGTAGGAGTGCTCTTTGCCTTCTGAAGGCCTTAAACCAGAATGACCGCTTTCTAGACTCCATGTCTTTGTTTTACATTTGAGTTTCTCTTCAGTAAAAGTAAATATACAGTTATAAAATATGGCATGACTAAACTAAATTAATATTTCTGGTGATTTTATTCATTCACCAGATAGGATGAGCGTTTTCACTTATCTTGCCTGAGTTTACCTTCTGTCAACCCTGTGTGGGCGTGTCTCACTCTCATTCTCCTGTTAGATTAGTTCCACCTGGCAGGGCGTGGGGCGAACTACACCTAGGTTTAATGACCTTATTCCCATCATGGTGTCGCCTACTGTACCTTCAGCCCGAGCAGAACTACGAGGCTGCGGCGCTGCCTTTAAACTGTGTACAGACTTTATTTCATTTGGATTCAAAAGAATGTATTTCACTGGAATTACTCGCAGGTAATTTGAACTGTGTGGCCGTGTCAAAGTGTGATCAAGTTGATGTACACAGCAAATGAACTCATATTCACAGTGCAGCAGTAGACCTGCACCTTTAAGAAGACACTGTGTTTCTTATTGAAGCCAGAAACTGGTTAGACCAGATCCACGTCCAACTGAAAACTCGTATGTCTTTGGAAAATGTCTGACGTCAGGCTCATCTACACCTTTAACTGCAGTGCGCCTGGTTTAAAGGGTATCCCCGCCTTATGAAATAGCTCCCAACCTCTATCATCATCATTCATACCAGTTTGCCTCCCGCAAAGAGAGCCATCTTGGTGGAGTTGGAGTGCAAACAGATCTGATGTTCTCCAGGAGTGTGGGAGGTGAAGGTGAACCGTCCATCTGAGCCGTACTGACGCGAGAGGATAATCTGAGAGTCGAGAGAGGAAAAGCTTTAGACTGTATTCAGATGTATGTGGGTTTAATTCAGGACACCACCTCTTGTCCTTACTTTTGTATCGGGATCCTTGATCTCGACGTGCATCCCGAGGCCGGGGGTGGACGGGAGGAAGGAGCTGGTCTGCTTGTCCCACAGCTGAGTCCTGTACTTCCCTGCCAGATAGACAAAGCATCTTAGATACACAGACCATTGGGTCCTGCAGTATTGGGGGTATCCCACATAATCCAGTGCCAAAATACAAAAATATGCCAAACAGAAGAGAAAAAGAACTAAAACTAAAACAAATGCTGAAACATACACAGCGTGGGAATATTAAAATTAGTTTAAGTGGTAAAAAACAAAAACCCCTCATCTCATTTTGGTGTAATGTTTAGATAAACTGCAGGTTTCACTTTAACGTCTCTGTAGACATAAATTGGCCAAGCTGACTCTGCAGTTTTTCATCCCTGTAGCTGTGCGTATGTATAGAATGTGTAATGTGTGACATTTTATAGGATCGTTTTAAAGTGTTTTATTAATCTAGAGTTTTAAAAATAAATAAATAAATAAAATACGTGTACGTGTAGTTTTCCCCTAGCTGTTGAAATACTTGTATGTTTATTTGCACCGGGCAGGATGTGCCGTGTGGGTGGTGCCGGTTCATATGAAGGGGACTGTAAGGGAGCTGTAAGCTTTGAATTGTTACTCAGCACAATGTTATAGTCGTAAATATAACGTACAGATGTCGTTTGCGTCAAATGACTGCTTTGTTTCCTTCAGGCTCTGAGCCTCAGTCTATGAACTCCCGGCATCGAGCGTCGCTGGCAGCTGTCTTGAAGGAACGGACCGTGTCTACTGAGTTTTCTATCACTGCTGCTCGCATACACGCCGCCACAAGTCACCTGTTTAAGTCCCATGCAGCAGTAATGATTGTGGATGTAATCCATGAAATCAGATGCAATGTTAACACTCCCAGAAAGGATCAATGCGAGATGTGGTGAAGCTAACCTGCAATTACAAAAGCTAACATACGCGACTCTTTGTGATTTAGATGTTTGAAATCAATCTATATACTATGCACTAAACGTTTCTACAGACCACAGAGTCTGTCGTTCATCACTGCTCTCAATTTAAACGCAGCATCCCTGGAGTGTGCACTGCTTCTTGTTAGCTACATCAAGCTAACCCCACAACAGCCTAGCTTACCGATAACCATGGTCTCGTCTGGGATTTCTTCAATGAAGCATTTTTTCTCCGTCTCTCCTATGTGGAAATACAGCGCGTCGCTCGGATAAATCCAAGCTAATACTAAAATAAGTCCAGCGGCGGAGAGAGAGAGCATCATGTAGCTTCTTGCGCTTTGCGCACATCAGCAAAAGAAGCTCTGGTGCTGCAGCGAGCTGACGTCATCTCCCACTGCGGAAGAAGGAAGGGAAATTCCTGACATTGGCAATGCTTCTGCCCTGAGCGCTGCCTCTCAGGCCGCACAGAGTCCACGTCCATGGCCCGGTTACCTAAAACCAGAAAGAGTCGGGCACATTTATAATAATGCATGACAGCAGTTATGATTTTAAGACAAGGCCACAATTTTAGGCAACCTTTAGAAAAATTATGTGACAAGTATTAAAAAAGTGTGAGGAGAGGAAGGCCTGTGAAGTTCAGAAAAGTGACCGTAGTTTATGAGCTGAACCGATTAAAACGTACATATTTTATCATGACGCTTTATTAAAAGTAGGTGTGGTAACCGTGATGACCTGTGTGGATTCATTAGAACAAAAAGCCAAGATTAAACTGTTAAACTGGAAATTCATTTTTCAAAAATGAAATATTTAACCCAGAGTCTGATAACACGGCTATGTGTCTGCACCAGCAGATGTTGCTTATTCAATGTTAAAAAATATATATATTTTAAATAAATATAGCCAACATTTAGCAAAAAAACAGCTAAGTGTTTTATCTCGTGTCAGGTTAGCTTCTTGATTTTAATTATTGGTAGCAGCAGTACCTGTAGCCCGAGAGGAAGTGGTACCCGCAAGACCAAACCTGGGGTTAAATAGCTACTCGCATTTCCTGAGCTAACAACACTCGCCTCGGCTTTGGGAGATAACCTTAAGATATCTGAAACACCGTCGGTAGGATAACACCGCCAAATTGGTCAAAATGCCTCTTGGCAGTTACACGGTTCGTTAATGTCGGTCAGTGTTTGTGTCAGTCAAAAGCTGCTTCTGACTTACGAAGCTCCTGGTTTGCTAAATTAACCTAGCTCACAAGCTAAATCGCTAGCTGTTTAGCATTGGCTAGTTTGGTAACATTGGCCATATAGCTACGTTTACCAACAGCTCGTCTGTGGATGACGGCCCGGCTGCTTGTTATTCTGGACAAATAAAGTGTACGATAAAAGAGGTAAGAGAAGTTTCGTACTGTGGTGCACGTAAGTTCTCCGTTTGTTGAAGGCGTGATTGATGCTACCTCAGCGCGGGAGGAAAACAACATCGCTGTAACGCTAGCTGTTGTAAAGACGAGCCGATCGCGAGCTTTTGCAATGGACAGTATTTAAAACTATTTCTGTCAGCACGCGCGTGAAACAGGCTCTGTGTCGCGGCCGAGCTCTTTGCCTGATGGTTTGGGGGATGACGTAATGTTTTCCTCCCGTTCACCGACACCTGTATGTAGGTTATACGGCTCAAAGGAGAAGATGGACACCTGGCGGCCGAGTCGTTAGATTAAAGCCCATCAGCAGCACAACGTAGACCCGGATATTAATCAGCGTCTATACTGAAAGTGAAAGCTACTCGCTCAGGCCGCCTAACGGGGATGAGGTGTGGTATGCCATGTGTCAGTACGCGATGATGGATGCGGGCCTTGTCTGATCACCCTTCAGATAATGTTTTCCTCTGCCGTCGAACTCCTGTGAGTTAAGCGTAGGTGTAGCAGAGACTGCTGTCAACCAAGGTTCGGGTAAAGCATCTCTGATGCTATGTGTGGGTTCAAGATAAGATAAAGGGAAACGCGCATTAACAACGGTAGAGACGGACAACACAGGCCTCCTTATTTTTGTTTTACACTAATAACAATTTAATAAAGTCTGCATGTACGTTTACCATAGGGATGGTGCAGCCTCAGCCTGATGGCCCAATGCAGTGGGATATGTCAGGAGAAGAGAGTGGAGGGGCCCTCAGGGTCCCGCCGGAGCTGGCTGCCAATGAAGTTGTGACCAGGTTGTTGGGTGACAACCAGCAGCTTAGAGGTAAGAGACAAAGTCAAACTCAGCATGTGATGCCAGAGCTGGGAATCACTGATGGAGTCAAACAGCATATTTTAAACAGGACTCTATTGCAGAATACGGTCAGTAGCAAAGCGGACACACTCATTGCTCATTCACTGAGGTACAGCCAGTCAGATTCGTTTCTGTGCCAGCAAAGCTGTTGTTTCAGTAGCTAAATGGGCTCCATATCTGGAGGAGGAACAAAGTTTGCAAACAGAGTCATTTATCAACAGTGACAGCTGACTAACATCTGACTGTATTCAGCTCAGAAATGGGTTTATAATGGCAAACGAAAGATACACTAACATCAGCTTAACAAGTTACTCATTATAACAAGAACAGCTTTAGCAGCAAACCCCCTAAATGCCTTGCGTCAAGTCAGAGTAAAGCAGGAGTGGACAGAGTTATTCCTTTGGAGGGACAAAACTAAAACAAAGTGGCCGACTGCCATCCAAAAGCAAACGATTTTGTGTTGTGTTGCTAAGATGCAATAGACTGTGACATCCCAAGTTCCTGCACAGGGTGTCCCTCTGTCTGCCACATTTATGTTGGGCCAACTTTGGCCCACAGGCCCCTAATCTGGGCAGCCCTGATCTAAAGTTTTTAGCCCTGCAGGTAAAACGTGCGTTATTTTGCAATCCTGCATCCAGTGCTTCATTGCGATCTTCTCATGATCTGTGACCTATTAAAGCTGTACCTCTCCTTTTACCTTCATCCCTCTGTCCTCCAGAGGCCCTGCGGCGGAGCAACCTGGCCTTGCGTCAGCGCTGTGAGGAGATGGAGAGCTGGCAGCGCAGGACAAGAGAAGAACGAGAATTTCTCAGCTGCCGTTTCCAGGAGGCCAGGGCCCTGGTGGAGAGACTGGCACAGGAGAACCACTCCTTGCAGGGCATGGTGACTGGACCAGCCTCCTCCTCCTCCAACCACTGCTGCAGCTCCAGCCAGACGGAAGACCCGCAGGGGCGGCAAGCGAGGAACGGGCCGCTGGATGGACCACAGGTTAGCATGTTGCTCCCTCATATTAACATAATCTTAACATATTAGTGCCAGCATTCAATTAACTATATTTATTGGTGTTTGACATGTTTGATATTTAATGGTAAACTTCCTGTGTTACTGACTTTGTCTTCGCACACACAGCAAAATTATTTTAATCTAATCATCTATTTTTAATTAAGAATATTCTTCGTCGTCCTTCTCACTTGGCAGACAACAACAACATCTGGCACAACAAAGCCCATAACTGAGTGCAGAGTTTAAGCCTGTTTGATGTTTGTTCTGTCATCACCTCTGCTGTGTCTTGATCCAGCCAAACCCAAAATAGCTCAGAGTCATTTACTTAGTTTTAAAATGTCTTTAGAATAAATGTAAAACAGTGGTTTGATCGCGGCACCTAAGCAGTCGCTGCTCAGCTGCCACGCTGCTCTTAAGATCACTGTTTTGTGACAAGTTAAACATAATTGCAGTTCAGTGGCAGCAGAGGAGCAGTGTCCTCAGCTGTATTAATGAGCCATCACAAAGTTGCTGATTGGTCGTCATTAAGGTTTCAGCCACAGATCATCACAGACATGAACCTCTGCGCTGCTGTAGGTGCTACGTGGCTAAAATGCATCCAATAGACATTTGGACCGCTTCTGTCTGTTCTGTGTTTCAGACTCTAGATCAGCGGGACAGGAAGAGAGTTGAAGAGATGGATCAGCACACGCAGACCACGCCCCCTCGCAGCCTGGTAAGACTCGTGCAGCTGTTCGCGCTGGGTGTTTCTTACTCTTCATGCATTCGCTTGTTTTCCCGTCTAACTGGTGTGTCTGTGTGTCCAGGATGATTTGAATAGCATCCTGCCCTCTCCCCCTGTCTCACTCTCTGAGGAGGGGGGGTGGATAGGCAGGGAGAATGGCCAGGGGAGCCTGCTCACTCCACCCTGCTCCCAGTCCGTCAGATCGCTGACGCTTCCTCTTTGGCTGTGGCACCTCTAGTTTAATCCATCACCCCACCTGATCTTTCGCTGCTTTCGAGCAGCCATTGGAAATCCTGACATTTCTACTCAGACGAAATGAAAAAAACTTTAGAAATGAAGCTTTAGGATAATCTTAATCCCAGCATTCACTTGTCCACCACCTAGTGTTAGCTAACTTATTAAATGCTTTTGGTTCCTAAGGTTAGTTTAGTTAAGCTATGCATTTGTCTCACCAAACTGGGAAACCTCTTCCTATCTTAACTACGTTTCTGTGATACGTCCCCAGAACATTCTGTGGGATTTGAATGGAAACCCACTGCTCTAATCCACCAGTCGACCCTTTATGAACTCCCTCACTGTCTCCCTTTGTGAGCCTCAGCGTGTGATCGCTCACGCCTACTTTCTGCTCGGTGTCGGTCCTCCAGCCCAGGCTGAACACGATTTTCGTTTCTACCTTCATGCACTCACCCTCGGCCCTGTCATCTTCACCTCTTTCCCCGCAGCCCGTGGAAGGTTCAAACGATTTCCTCCAGATCCTGAACAGCCACAAAGAAAAGCTGGAGGAAGGGATGAGAGAGCTGAGGAGAAAGAATGAGGAGCTGGAGAGGGAGAGGGACGAGGGAGAGAAAGACAGAGAGCGAATGCGGCGCTGCATTGAGCAGCTACGGGCCAAACTGGCACAGGTAGCACCATCAACCAATCACACACACGGGTGAATGGGTCACTATGGATGAGATGACACAGCTTTGAATTAGTCCTAAACTTTACATGTAAGCTTTACTCTCATGAGTGTGTGAAACCCTTTAGTAAGTAGTAAATCTCTGGTATTTTCTGACCCAGGTATTATTTTAGAACTGCAGCCACACTGATGAACGGGTCATGCAAGGTTTGCTCCGGTCACCACTGTTGCAGAAATGAAGGAAATGGGCCGGAAGCAGTGAAAGCTTTCTAGAAAGACTTCACTTTGACATAAATCATTTTCTGAGAGCTAACTTATTCAGAATTAAAACATTCAAATATAAGATACATCAAAAATATGTGTATAAATAGAAGCTATGGGGTTCTTGCACCAAGCCCACAATAAGAAGAAACTTTATAAAGAATTTAAATGTTTTACATGACTGCAATAAAGCAAATCAGACAAACATAATGAATTCAAATAGAAAATGATAAACACACTCAGTGAAGATAGAATCAGGGCACTGCCAGTTGCATCAGACTGACTCATGGACAGTATTCTGGATAGACACAAGAATGAGCTGCATCATCTGTGATGTAAAACAATCATATGTTGTTCCAGGCGAGCTCTGACCCTGAGGAGGTTGTCCCACATCGCTCTGAGGCGCAGCACTCCTCTGACTGGTACGACACATTTCCCTCCTGATATAACAGCGAGCTTGTTGCACAGATTGGAACTAACGGCGACCGTCTGTGTAACCAGTTGTCAGCAGCAGCTTTTTGACTCCGTTCTGCTCTGTTAACCGGGACCAGGCTGTCTGCGATGTACGGACGCTGGCCTTTCTTCTGCTCACTCACGTTTGAGGTGTCTCCCTCCCTCTCTTTCTCCTCCCTTTCCCCAGCTCTAGCCTGGCTAAACTCACAGAGCAGCTTCAGGCCACACAGGGCAGGTGAGCCCACAGCTCTGTGTGGCTTTCTCTCTCTCTCACTGTGTGCATGCCCTCGCTCTGTTATTCTGTCTGTTCACCCCTCTGTGCATCTGTCACTGTTGCTACCAGCCCATCTTTTATGTTTAAACACCTATAAGCTGTTCGGGATCTGTTGTTTACTTGTAAACATGGCATATTTACGATTGTTCTCCATATTTTCTGTCGCATGTTTTACAACATATACGGCATATGCCATCACAGCAGTTTATTATTATTAGTTGGTTTAGTTGTTAATTTGCCCGTAAACATCATCCTGCCAAATCCCAACATGACATTATTATTAAGCCCATCATCTTAGTGGTTCTTAGTGGTTGGCCTGGAAACAGACGATGATGTAGGTCAGTCACACTGCGTCAGTGCACGTCCGCTAAAAGTTTTTATTTTTGCCACCGACTGACTCTGATTGGTGTTTGCCAACATGATGAAACCTCCTTAACTTCTGGATAAAACATGGGGAAATAGAGTCCAATACTGCGGCGCATATCTCAACACATACACACATACGCATATCAGAACTCTGTGGTGTGAGCTTGTAGCCTGGATACACCCACAGAGCGAGACTCAGCCGTCAGCTCTTATAGAATGGAACCTGTGTGTCAGGCTTCGGTTTAGGTCTGACTCTGTTGTGTTTGTAGGTATCGGGAGCTGGAGGAGAAGCTCGATTATCTGCAGAAGAGTTCGGCTCAGCGGGACAGAACTGAAGCTCTTCTCAAACAGAAGGACAAGGACTGTGCACAGGTGTGGTGTCTTTTAACCCACACAGCCATAATCCAGCAGTTTAAGTCTCCAGGTACAGGTGTTGGTGCTGTTGAAATCAGCCTGTGAGTGTTGTGTTTGTTTTGTTGCAGCTGGCGAAGGACTGCGAGGCTCTGAAAGCCCAGGCAACTTCCTTGTTAGGAGAACTGAACGAGAGACAGAGCTGCCTGGAAAAAAGCGAGCACGAGCGCAGAGTTCTGGAGGAAAAGTGAGACTTCACATCGCGCCGGTGTGAGCGTGCAGCATGTTGAGTCCTCCGCGTTCACCGGTGTGCTGATGGGTTTCTCCTCTCTGCTCTGCTTGTGTCCAGGCTGAGCAGTAAGATCAAGGCCCTGCAGATGACGGAGCGGGACCTGGAGCAGCAGAAGAAGCAGCATCATGTGGCAATGGACAAGCTGCTGCTGCAGACCCAGAGCTTGGAGCAGGCGCTGAAGACCGAGAGACACGTGGTCACAGAGGAGAAGTGGGTCCAACACACACACACACACACACACACACACACACACACACACACACACACACACACACTGGACTCAACATATTTCATTTAGACTGGACTACTGGCCCTGTCCTGGAAGAGATCTGCTTCAGTATAACCGACGCTGTTGCTCCTGACCCAGTGCAGCAGCCCATATGTCTTGTTAATGAGTGAATTGTCATGGTGTCTGTTTAACTCCGTAATTACCGCTGCTAGATTCAATAGAACACAGTATTTGCAGCCTGGTGTATTGTTCTCTATGCTTACGTTCCCTTTCTGTTCCCCCAGGAAGAAACTGACACAACTCCAGCACGCTTACACATGTCTTTTCAGAGACTACGATTCTAAACTGAAGACCGAGGTAAAACATAAATCACGCATCTGTTTAGCTTTTATTACTTCTGCTATACAGCTGATGAGTCCATGTGGTAACATTCGCCTGTATGCTTTGCCACACGCAGGGAGGAGACCTGTGCAGCCGGCTAGAGGAGGCAGAGCGAGCGCTGGCCCTGAAGCAGGACCTGATTGATAAACTGAAGGAGGAGGTGGAGCAACAGAAAGGCTCACTGGAGACTGTTCCTGTCCTCACTGCACAGGTGCACCAGCACAGCTGCTGAGCATGTCTGCGCACACTTCAGTGGGCTCATTCAGACTGGTCAGAGATTCATAGTCACCGGTGTTGCAGTTCTGTGTTTCAAGCTGACAGTGCATCGCTATTTCTTCAGCACACACACCAGTTCAGTCATAGCTCCCTATGTTCCCACAGTTCCCTTAAATAGTCATTTTGGTTTTAACCACCGTGTTTATTTCAGTGCAAAACGAGGCCGGTGAGCCACGTGTCTGCTCCAGAGTTATCACATGAGGGTTGGTTCTGTGGCTTTCCAGGTCTTTTATTAAGCTCTGGACTTACTGTAAATCACCGCTGAGCTGGCATTAATGGGGGATGCACACGGCCTGCAGCTGCATTGTGTTCCAGCTAAGGCCAGGCTCAGGCGCCACTTCAACGTCACCTGGAGACGTTTCAGAGGCGAATGTCTGTGCTTGAGCTGCAGATGTTTTTAATGGGTGTTCCCCTCCACTCTCCCTCTCCATCAACAGAAAAGCATCGTGTAAAGTTTGTTACAGGCTTTTATCCACACTTAAACACACACTCAGCGCAGCATTTAGGCTAACACCAGAGCAGTGAACAGGTGAAACAAAAGCAGACCCTGTGACAGTGGCTGCACATTAAGTTACTGAAGCCATCTCCAATGCAACAAGCTGCACATTGGGTTTGTGACAATAATGATCCAGTATGGTCTGTCCAGCTCAAGGACTCAGAGGCAGAGCCTGTCTGCACTTTAATCACAGGTTTGGAGGTTTGACCTCCACCTCCCAAACTGCTGCAGATGATCAGTCCAGCATTTCATGTGTGTGTGTGTGTCTGTCTGTCTGTCTGTGTCTGTTTGAGAATGGTTAAACAATTGTTTTACAATGCAAATTGAAAATCAGTGTGGATACAAGTGCTTTGTCCCTATAAGATGGTATCTACTAATCCTGAAAGCTGGGCTGACCTTACGAGGGGGCCAGAGCAGAATTAAAGCAAGCAGTTTACATTGCATTTACAATGACTCAACACATTGTGAACTTCATGTCAGTTATGCACAAATAAACCTATATAAGCACGCAGGGTAACAGGGTTTTTACAGTGTAACGAAACAAAGTGGCTGTTGTTGAATGAAAGTCCTATCTGCTCTCTTTTCCCTGCTGTCTTTGGGTTTGCTCAGGCTGAGATCTACAAGGCAGATTTCCTAGCAGAGCGAGAAGCGAGAGAGAAGCTGAACCAGAAGAAGGAAGAGCTGCAGGATCAGCTGACTCAGGCCCTGACTGAGATTGACAGGCTCAAACAGGAAGCCACATCACGGTAGGGGAGGGGAAAAAAGCCTAACATGGGCCTGATGCATGATGATAATCATTTGTGTCCTGGACGTGGGCAGGTGGATGTTCATGCTGCGTCACACAGCACAGGCGGGAGCTCAGTGTATCATGCTCTGTGCTCCTGTGGTGTTTTTAAATCTCTGTTCTCATCATGTCTGATCCAGGGTTATGTAGTCCTTTTCTGCCCCTGCCCTCAGTCTCAAATACTAATCAGATGCTGCGTCGGCATCTTGAGCTGACATTAGCTTTGCTGCAGCTGTCATCAAAGGAATACCTGTCGGCACTCTGTCAAGGCTGACACGTCAAACCTGAAGCCAGAGCTGTGTCTACGCTCGTGCTCTGCGTCTGAATGAAGAGAGATGTTTTGTATTCACTCAGTCACTTCTGTTTCAGTGCACGTATGGAACAAATGAAGCTGAGACACCTTGAGGACTTTCCAACCCGAGCCCCGCACATTCCCCCTCCGCAAGGTACATCAGCGCAACACACAGGCACAAATGCACACGTCCAAAGCCAAATATAAAGACTTTCCCACACGCATGACACACTAATCATTAAACAGCCAGTTATGTGAATTATGTATTCTGTCTCTGCTGCTCCTTTTTCTCACTTCAGTTACATATTTACACCACTATTCTGTGCGTCTCTGTGCCCTCAAGCTTAATGATTTACTTCATGATCAAGACAAAAGACCGAACTTACCAAAGATATTGCTTTTTTTTTTTAGAAAACACACTGCAATAATTATAGAATTTAACAGTTTTACGGTGGAAAAAGTGTTCTATCTTTCTCTTCAGGCACCTGAGCACTGACTTCTTCTGAGCCCCTTAAAAGAAAAAAAGGGAAATATATTCATAAATGGTAAGAAGATCTTTTAACGTGCTTTCCTTCTCCTTTGCCTCAGGTGTGTTCCCTGGTGCCACATTCAACACGGCGCCCCCTGCCCCCTCGTTCCGCAATCAAGGACTGGTACCAGTTGGTGATCAGGGGGCAGCTGGAGCGGAGGAACTGCCAGATTTATGTTGTCCAAAGTGCCAGTACCAGGCTCCAGATATGGACACGCTGCAGATACACGTCATGGACTGTATACAGTAACACGAGCATGGCTCAACACACCATGACACACACGTGCATACATAAATATACAGAATATTTACATTTTTGATGTTGACCATGTTTGCTCCGAGCTCCAGGCACACCCTGGAAGAAACACATTTGGTAGATGCACCTTACTCTCTCCGCAATGCCAGTGCACATACACAAACCTGAATACATACTACGGATCTTTTGAATTGTTGAAATCAAATGACAGTATGAAGACGACAAATTAAACAGCATGGTATTTCCCTGAACAGCTCCGTGGATTCTCTGCTGTAGCTTTTCAACTCCGCTGCTCATCCATCTTTCCTCGTCAAACGTTTTTCTCCTTCCACCTGCGCCTTTATTTCCCCTCTTCCGCCTCCACCTGCTTCATCTCTGACATGGAACACTGATGCACATTGTCAGTCTGTATTTGTACATGATCCCTGATCTCGTCCCCATTCACTGAAGTGACTTAGTGGCAACTGAGCAGGTAATTTCATAGTAACAGTGTATACTTTGACTGCCTCATCCACGTTACACATCAATAATCATTGGGCCTGAAGTGAAAAAAGTGACAATTCAGAGGGTACGTTTCCCCTCGAAGAAGAAAACATGTGACAATGTGAATAATCTAGTGAGCTTTAAATAATACAGAATATTCAAATGTTTTGATTCTAAATGTCGCTGTCTGCATTACCTCAAAACATGTATTATTATGTATTAGAGATGGATTTACTCTTATTGAAAAAGTAGCCATTCTCTGTGTTTTGTGCCTGTGTACATCTTTAACTGTACCACTGCTTTATCCCTGATGTTAGCCTGACAGTTAAGCCAACATGGCCCCTTTATGTGCCCCTTATTCTGTCTTATCTTTACTCGTGGCACCTAGCTATTTATCTGTCTGAAGGTAAGCACATTGAGGGTCCTTCACATTTTGTGTGACTGTTGTCTGTAATTATAGATCATTTGGTGCAAAAAATATTGGATCACATGTTGAAGATTTACGAAATAAATCAGTTATTCATTCGCACTTGTGTGGATTTGTGTCTGTTGCGTAGCCTGGTTTGTTGTCTGTGGTAACGTACAACTGGGAACGAACCATTCACCTCTATTCGGGGGAAATCGTTATGTTTTCCTTTTTTATTCCCTTAAAACTATACTACAGCGGCAATATTTAATGCCTTTATGGAAGGACTGTCGCTATATATTAACGTTCAGTCAAAGGACAGAATAATGGGTCAGTAAAAACACAAAAAGCAATATTAAAAAACGATGGTTTCGCTTTACAACCGTCTTGTGCTGCGTCAAGCAGACAGACTCTGAGGAGCAGGAAGTTATAAATTCTGCCTTCAAAATAAAACGTTTCTGCATATGCCCTTGCTGTATGTGCTTTGGCTGTGGGTTCAAATTACATTTTTTTAAAAATGAAAGCACATCAAATATCCAGGGCATTTAGTGAAGGTGATTGGTATTTAATAATTGAATCTTGCATAGATATACACCCAAAGAAATTACACGGCAAAAGTTCAGACCGGAAATTATATCTGTGTTACTTTGGCAAACTTTGCATCTCTCTTGTTTCAAGAGGCGCTCGCCGGACACACGCTCCATTCATCCCTCGCCTTTATTTACCGGTGTCCGCGGCTTGCGTCTTGCGTTTGAAGTGGTCTTCAGGCAGGGATGTCAGGTTCAACTTCCCCGCCTCCCTCGGGTGAGGCCGTGGGAACCGAGGGCTGTTTCCCCCCCGGATACAAGCCTTTCAAACCCGAGGAGCACGGCCTGGAGCGCGGGTTCCGTCTCACAGCCTTCTCGGACATGAAGGGATGAGGCTGCAAGGTCCCGCAGGAGGCTCTGCTCAAACTCCTGGCGGGACTGGAGGCGGACCGGGCCGACGGGACAGGGAAGGCCGGGGAACAAGCGTCGGAGTTCGGCCAACAGTTGCCCGGCCCCCGACTGGGTAAGAAACAAATTTGGTGTTTAGCACGGCTAGCTTTCATATGCCATACGTCTTGTCAAAACCCCTGTTGGTTAGCAGCCAGCTAGCCAAACTGTTGCTAACCATGCTAGCAAGTGTCAACTCATATGGCAGCTCGTTTGACAGATGGATAGCTACGTGCGAGTGAAGACCGTTTGTCTTTAATATCCCTCAGCTGTGGAAAGTGAACTAACATTTAGCCTTCCTGCAGCCTTAAGCTCACTTAATTTACACCGTAAGCTCACAGGAGAGATAGTAGCCAGTTAAGGGAGAGAGAGGACACAAGTTCAGTGAGTTGTCACAACAGACGCTCGGTATGATTCAGCAGAAATATATATGACGCTTTCGGTACAAAGTTCGTGCTCTCGGGAAAACATTTCAATAGTAGACGAGTTTCACAATCCTGGGCGGGAGTGATGTAACTGATTTTAAGAGGCGTAGCAGCTCTGTGGAAAGCAGTGTACAGTCTCAGGTTAGTGACACAAAGTGACCACAAACATAGGAACCCATGTTGTGTTCACACGCTGTAAAGCAATCCCTCATAACAGCCCTGCCAAAAGATCTGATCTTTGTTTAACAAAACCACCGTGAGTGAACAAACTAACCACTGGAGTAATATCCTACTCTTTACTCAGATTTAGTGCGAGGCTGTTGTACTGCATCATAAAAGATATGACTTCCCCTCCTCACTGTGTGTGTGTGTGTGTGTGTGTGTGTGTGTGTGTGTGCGCAGGTATTGGGATGGACAGCTGTGTGATTCCCCTGAGACATGGAGGGCTCTCGCTGGTCCAGACCACAGACTTCTTCTACCCTCTGGTGGAGGATCCCTACATGATGGTGAGCTACTCGTGGGAACGTCCCTGTACTAGAGCCACTCACGGCGTGGCCACCATGCTATTTTCCATTTGCAAACACTCCAGGAAGTAAGACTGTCCAAACTCACACGTTAGTCGTGTCCTGCTCGTCCGCTTACAGTAAGGTGTGAGGGGAGGGACAAGAAGTGCAGTGATCTTGTGTTCTCACTCTCTTCACACAGTTACTGTATCCTCTTTTGCAGCACTGCAAGCAACAATCATCTTGATGATGTTGCACTTACTTTTTCAATTCATCCATAAAATAAAAAAAATCATTTTCTGCTGATTTCTTCATCAGTTAATGCACTAACTGTTTCAGCAGTGTGCTCGTAAGAATGTCTGATGGATTCCTACAGCAGAGCAGCATGCGACAGGTGTAGCACTGTGCATTTCACGTTTACTGGACCATAAATATATGCGTTTTAATAAGCATTTCCTGTTAGAATGTTGCACAGTGCCATTTATGCTGACTTCATGCACCATGTGTCATTTCATAAACTCACAAACTGAATGAAAAGCGATTACTGTTATTAAACCTGCGAAGTACCCTCTAACATTCATCATGGTTATGATTTTCTGCATCATTTGGCAGAAGATGTCTAAGCTTTTGTAAATGGAGGTGGATAAAGTGACCACTGCACACACTCTGCAGAGCAAGATCAGTTTGGTCAGAGAAGTAAACTGTTAAGTGCTAACCCTGCTGTGGACTCCAGTGACGACAACCTGCTCGCAGTCTGTGTCACGAACATAGAAGCGTTATTAGACCATAATATCCTGACTCATAGGCCAGTCGAGGCTAAGCACCAATAGGAAATAAACGATTTATTTAGGAAATAAACAATAGTTTGCCGTGTGTGTGTGTGTGTGTGTGTGTGTGTGTGTGTGTGTGTGTGTGTGTAAAAATCTATTCACAATCATGATGACCAGTTCTAGGACTGAGGTGACCTCATCTGTGTTTCACATGCACATGCACACACACACACACACACACACACACACATACAAGGATTCATTAAAAGCTCATGTACTGACATGTGACTGTAAGATGTTGCTGTATGACGTCAGCGTGACGAATCAGAGCCAGTTAGGGGAACAGTTCTTAAATCCACAAACTGGACAAATCTGAACAGGCTACAGTCTGGCATCTTTCATAAGACATGAACACTGGAAGGTCATCTGTTCTGACGCTGTCTCTCTCTTCCTGCCTGTCTCTCTCTCTTTCTCAGGGCAGGATAGCGTGTGCTAATGTCCTCAGCGATCTCTACGCCATGGGTATCACAGAGTGTGACAACATGCTGATGCTGCTGAGTGTGAGCCAGAAGATGAATGACAAGGTAGCATAATGTGTGTCCGTGCATAGACATAGATTTTAGTTATTGCCGCCACTTTGGTGTGTCCTCTGTTAATCTAGTTTGTGCTGTTTGTCTCTGTAACAGAGCTTTGAGCTGTGGAGCACACACATGCACAGCATATGTCGGTTTCTTTAAGTCCACTAAGGTCTCCTCCGTGATTCAGTGCTGTCTGAATGTGCGTGCTTCACACAGGACCGTGAGCGAGTGATGCCGCTGATGATCCGGGGCTTTCGTGATGCGGCAGAGGAGGGAGGGACTTCTGTGACCGGAGGCCAGACGGTGGTCAACCCATGGATCATCATTGGGGGAGTAGCATCAGTGGTCTGCCAGCCTAACGAGTTCATCATGTGAGTCAGTTAAAACTGCTGCTGAGGCTCTGCAGCTTTCTCACAGACTGTAAAAAACAATGTTCCTGACTGTTTCCACACCAGCGGCCAGAACATTAGCCCGCGTCATAACATCACACTGGAAAATGGCCGAAAGATTGGCCATGACATCATTTTTTGAATACTTTCTCTGAGTGCGGCTGTAAATAAACCCAGGATACATCCACAGTAAAGTGCCAGTTGGTCAACACACAGGGTCACATGAATCCTTTGAATTGCTCTAAGGATAACACTTGTGTTTGTAACTTTGACAGAAGTCATAGGTTTATATGCTCTTCGCTCAATTTTCTAGAAAAAGGAACTTTTGAAATTAAGTCTCTGTGGAGACGCGTGCTTTTCCCTGCACCGTGACCTGATGCGTGTGTTTGGCTGCTTTTCCAGGCCAGATGGTGCCGTGCCAGGCGACGTCTTGGTTCTGACTAAACCTCTGGGGACCCAGGTGGCTGTGAACGCTCACCAGTGGCTCGATCAGGTCAGCCACTCGACTCCGTTCAGCTGAACTTGATATGGAATGTTCTCATCATACTGACGTGTTTCTGTGTCTCCTCCCCCTGCTGCTTACACCTTCCTTTCGCAACAGCCTGAAAGGTGGAACAAGATCAAGCTAGTCGTCACCAAAGAGGAAGTAAAAGAGGCCTATCAGGAAGCCATGTTCTCCATGGCAACGCTAAACCGCACAGGTACGCTACACTTTGGTCATCAAGCCCTGATGTTCTGCAGTCAGCAGCATTGATCAGGGACATGTAGAGACTGTACAACAGCTGGTTCACCACTGATCTGACTCAGTCTTTGGTTTGGATGCGAGGTTGCTTTCGTCTCTCTGCGCCTCTGTATTTGCAGTCAGAGTGCAAGTTTGTCTCCGGCACTGATTGAATCCTTGTGGTTGTCTCCAGCGGCCGGCCTAATGCACAAGTTCCAGGCCCACGCTGCGACGGACGTGACGGGTTTCGGCTTGCTAGGTCACGCCAACAACCTGGCAGCACAGCAACGAAACGAGGTGGCCTTTGTCATCCACAACCTGCCAATCATAGCCAAGATGGCCGCCATCAGTAAAGCCTGTGGAAACCTGTTCAACCTGGTTCAGGGCACATCAGCGGAGACTTCTGGTATGAAAACTGAGATTAACATTTGAATTCTACTTAATCTCTCCCATATTTCACAAACTGGTTATCAGTTCTTGTTCCCACGCCACACTCTCTTAGAGCGCACACATGCCATCTGGTTTGTCACACCTGTGCCTGTATGTTTCCCTTTTAACACCAAACTTAGATGTGTGTGTGTTGCATACATGACTCCTTTCTCATCTGCAGCACACACGTTTGACTTTGTGTTTTTCTGTCACACAAGACATTGTCCAGACTGTGCTGTAACTTAAGATTACAGTAGGAAGTAATATGGCATCCCTGTCTTGCCAGTGTTGCCATGATACAAAGTACAGAGTCAGAAACACCAGTAATGTTCCTGGTTAATCATGATATTGCATGTCAACGTCTGCATGTGTCACAGCATCATGGCGCTGTGTTTACATCACTGCCCATCAGGGCTGGAACCAGGTTTTATGGTCGATTACACACATTCACACTGACGACAAAAGCTGGATGTTTGCAGGTGTTGGACACACAAACTGTTTAGTTTAACGACATACTGAAACGATCAAACCCCACGTGGTGCAGAAACCATCAGCACTGATCAGGTGGCTTATTTTAAACAGCAGAGGTCACACCATAAACAGCATACTTACAGAAAGAAGGTAATTCTATATGACTGTGCACTAGTTGGGTGAAGCATCTGAGCATTTGAAAGTATTTTAATGCAAGTGTTCAGCTAAAATCCCTCTTCCTCTCCTTTCCATCAGGTGGGCTGCTGGTGTGCCTGCCCAGAGAGCAGGCGGCCAAGTTCTGCTCAGAGATGAAGAGCCAGAGCTCTGCGGCTGGAGGGCAGGGGGCATCAGGAGGAGCGTGGATTATCGGGATTGTAGAGAAAGGCGACCGCCATGCTCGCATCATTGACAAACCCCGCATCATAGAGGTTCCACCACGAGGAAGCCAGGCAGCAAATCAGGACAACAGCTCCACCAGCCCCACTCCCAGTCCCAATTTGTCATAGACACTGCCGCCCCTGTGACACTGATCCTGTGTGTGTGTGTGTGTGAGTTTGAGCCTTTGTGGGTGTGTGTGGGTTGATGTTGCTGTCCATCTCATCCCCGTTTTTGTCTGAATGCTGAGAGCACGAAGATGAACATCACCATCATCTTCTCCAGTGGGAGTGGGAGCGGACAGCAGACACTGTTATTTATCCATATCTGAATATACGATGGAGAGCTGCTCTGGAATCAGACTAAACTGTCACCGCTTTGGAATTCAATAGAAATTCAGGGTGATGTGCCCTTTCTTAATCCATACAGACAAATGGCTTTATGTAATTCATCCTAATGCAAAAATGGTTTCTGGGGAAAAAAATAGTTTCAGTTTTAAAGAGAAAACATTCCAAATCATTCAAAAATGAGTGAAAACGTGTGTGTGAGTGTGTATTTTATGATTCGGCTGGGGTGCTGTGCTGTGGGGAGTGGAACAGAGGTTTGTGTTATCTTTTTGTAATTGGAAGTGGACGATGTTGATGTCTCATGTTGGTGAATGTATCATGTGGAAACGAATTGATCCGTGAGTCGTGGCACCTGGCTCTGCCCACACAGCCCACAGGAAGGTTTGAGCAGCTTCCTTTGGACCGGCTGGGTCGGGGTCAGAATGTCTGCAGCTGATTGGCTGTCCAGCACCAAGTCCCTCACACCCTTCCTTTTTATGAAGCTCTGCCTTTTAAAGCCCCGCCAAACGGGGGGAGGCCGAGTGGATGGTTGCCTTTGGAACGGGGTTGGACTTGGACCGCTGGAGGTCTAAAGCTGTCTGTTTGTAGATTTCCTGCTTTTCACAATCAATAAAACCATCATCAACTCACTCTGAGCCTGGGTGTTATGTCAAAGAAACTTCTTTTGTCGCCCATGCACAAAACAGCAGGAAAAGCACATGCGTGATAAGTTAACTTCAGGTTAGAGTGCTGCTGCTGAGGAAGCATGCACGATGTCAGGGTCGTGCACCTGGAGCACGGTAAGTCAAAGGACCACTATTTAATGTCTCATCATTTATTTAGGAACCGTGCATATTAAGCAATGTTTCTGTGAATGTGTCTTGTACTTGCATGTTATTATATTTGTGGCTTGAGCTGTTATGAGGTTGTATGTTTGCACTCGCTAGCTTTCCAGAGTAACAGGAGGAAAATCAGAGCAGAATTAACTTCAATACATAGAACATAAATACAGTAGTCCTGCCTGTCAGCACCTTGATACAACTGAGAACCCTGGACAGCTCCCTCATCCATGAAGCCAGGATCATCACTTCATGTGTTTCACAGGTCATCAATCATCAAGGTGCACTATGGGAATTGTAGGTTCTAAGGTTGAAGTGAGACCACGATGTCTCTGCCTCTGCAGTGCAGACTCAGGCCACTTTCTTTTACATCTTTCTTGTAAGTCTCCCAAGATACCTACTGCAAATCACATGATCCAGTCTCTTGATGGTCAGTGCATTTTTAAAGCTTACTCGTGACTGAAGCCTCGCAGTGTTCTACAGGCTTCAGACAGACTCACATTAACCGGGATCGAGGGAGGTGTAACATCAGATTTCACCTAAAGTCCTGATTATGCAGCAGAATGTCTTGTTAGCAATACTTTATATTATAGAAGCATGTTTTCAGATTGTCAGTAATGAGGCATGTTGCAGGTGGTCAGTGCCTTGGGGACACGAACCTCCAGGGGCCTAAAACCCCTTGTTCACTGTGTGTCTGGTGGTTTTTGATCATTTAAAGTGTAAATTGCTCAGACTGTCAGATGAATGTAGTGGAGTAATAGAGTAAAGCAAGATGTTTCCCACTGAAATATAATGCAGAATAAAGTATAAATGAAGAATGAAGAAACACGAAACGAAAATGAGCAACGTAAGCATAAAGACCATAGAATTCTGTCTGAATAAGCATGAGTGTCAAATTAATATTTCACTTATTATTATTATTATTATTACGATTATTATTGTTGTTGTTATTATTATTGTTATTATTATTATTTCAGTAAGCGATATGACAGCTCCAACCACCGGAGGGCAGCATACAATAGGTAGAGAAGCTGACCGCAGAAGAAGAAATGCGGACGTGCGCGCGGTGTAAACATTCGAGTCCTCCAAATAGTGGGGAGTGAACCGGCCGTTTTGAAGTGTTATCGGTAATGTTTTACAGTAACACAGTGTTGTGTTGAGCATGGTGAATTGTTTGAAGTGAGAGTCTAAGTTAAAGGTCAGAGGCGTGTGAATGTGTGTAAGGAAATAAAAGTCAGATACCTTCTGGTATGCTACTATGTTGATATGTTTGTGTTGACCATCCATTGACCAAAGAGGCGCATGCTAATGCAGAACGTGCTAATGCTTAGCATCGTCTTTAATGTAAGAGCTAGCATTGTGTTCAACCTATGTTTGTTTGTGCTGTGTCAGCGCGCGGCCTGTTTGCTGCCATCATGCCTTATCTGGGCGGTGAGGACACGGTGAGGGAGCTGAGGAGAGCCCTGTCCAACCCCAACGTCCAGTCCGACCAGCTGCGCTACAGGAACACCATCCTCAAAGTCATCAGGTGGGTAACTGACTGACTGTCCGTGCACTGCCAGCAGCCACCGTGGGTTATCTGTAGGGATGGATTTACATATCAGGGGGTCCTCAGGGCAAGAACTCACTGTTGGGCCCCATGTGATGCATTATGGAACCTCTTCTTGACAAGACCCGCCCCCGCGCAGCATTCGAGCGCTAGGATTGGACAGTGGTTAAAGCAGTTTGATCCATAAAAATGCAGCAAAGTCAGTTTGTTTTTAGAAAACATTAGCACAGCACTTTAATGTTTACAGTCTGTCATGCTGTCGTCCTGAGATGAAACAGCCCTGTAGAATCAACTTTGAACAATTTTGTTATTTTTCCCACAAACTGAAAGCAGTACTCTGAGAACACCAGCTCTGAGACAAACGGGTCCTCTACATGTCGATGGTCATTTGACACAAATAACTGACCTCCAGGCAAAACCAACAACAACACTGCGAGCTTCAACATCTCCAAACACTGCACAGCGTTTATGCAGGCACCATTGACTTGTAATTATGGATCCTACTGCTTTGAAGACCGGCTAACCCTCTCACTGTCACCACAACATAGAGAGAACAAACAACAACAAAAGGAAGGTTTCATCTTAAAACCACCTCTGGTGTAGCACCGTGGCAGATGAATCTTACTGTCAGATACAGTTTTCCTGGTGTTCAGTATGACAGGAAGCTCACGCCTCTGTCAAACTGATCCTGCGACCTGTTTCCCCACAACACGGAAGCCCTGTAAGCTTCACCTTGCTATCCCTGCAATCATACCGTGACTATCAGCTCTTGCAACGCATCCGTGTGTGTGAAGGGAAACAGATCTTGATAGGGGAACCAGACATGATACACCACAACACTCTTGACCTTGTTGCTGAGTGGTCATGTGATCTGTGTTTTCAGATGTTCTTTTATGGATAGAGGTTGTTTCTGAAACGGTTCTAAACTGCTGGAAGGAGGTCGGTTCAGTTTTAGAGTGAAAGCTTATCAGTGTGGACTTCTCATACAGATGTTTGTTCAACCATGTTAGTGGTTGTGTGCCTGACTACGTTATAAGTGTTTCTGATATCCTGGCCATGTATCTAAACATGGAGGACAAAACAATTAGAAACACCTCTCTATATGTTGTTGTCCTGTACAACTATGACCTCAGTAATGAATGTATAATTAGATTTAAATTGCAGTAGACTGTACAGGAGTGCATTGTGTATGTATCCTGTCACCTCACAGCTCTCATCGCGTTCACACAGCCAGAACATGGCATCTTCATTATTATGGATGAATAGATTAGTCAGTCCACTGGGTGAGTTTGGGTTCAGGACCGGCAGTTGAATAATCCACAACGTCTTTTTATCTTATTTACCATTTTCAGATACTTTACAGATCAAATAATTATAATTTCAGGCCATCAGTTGCTTTTACAGCACATCTGCTTCCTGATGGTAACAGCAGAGTGAGGTTTAATACTGCAGCAAACAGTCTTTGAGCAATTGCCTTGTCAGAAGTATAACCAAGTAGCAGCTGGTGTATCTGTTTAGAAGCTGCAATCTGACTTGATGATCTACACACCATCAGGACAGTCAGGGCGGATAGCTCTCTCTTCCTCTCCACCTCCTTTCCTTTCATCTACCCCCTCTCCCTGTCTCTCTGTCTCAGGGCGATGTCACAGGGTGTGGATGTGTCAGGCCTGTTCAGCGAGATGGTCAAAGCGTGCGCCACAGTAGACATAGTCCAGAAGAAACTGGTGTATGTCTTCCTGTGCTCCTACGCTGCATTAAACCCAGAGCTGTCCCTGCTGGTCATCAACACCCTGAGGAAAGACTGTCAGGATCCCAACCCCATGGTCCGCAGCCTGGCCCTCAGGAACATGACCAACCTCAGGTGAGACAATGCACGCGTCCGCCTCAGTCCAAGCCGTCACATCAGCCCCTCACTGCTGGAATGATTGGACTCATGACTGCGTGTCTGTGTCTCAGGTTACCCAGTCTGGTGGAGTATGTGGAGCAGCCTCTGACAGCAGGACTGAGGGACAGAGCAGCTTGCGTACGGCGGGTGGCTGTACTGGGCTGGGCCAAACTACACAATCTGCAGCCCAGCTCTGAGATCGGTAGGGTGGATGGATGTTCGTCTTCCACAGTGTCATCATGTCTGTACACGTAATTCAGCTCTGACACAGCTTCACCTGCTCGTCGCCAAGAAAAGGGAGGCAGCTGTGATGCACCAACGCTCCAGTGTAGTGCTGACAGGAGCTTTGTTATCACACATTTAGAGTTTATCAGGTTCTCCAGGTGGCTTTCAGAGCAGAAACCCTGTGACATGCATGCGCACAGAAAACAAAGCAGACTGAGAGCTAATGAGAAGATCAACATGACAAACTGGGGTTTTTTGCATCTTAAAGGACCAATACGTGCTATAGCAACTGTATAATATCATATGAAGTCCACGATGGGTCACTAGAAATTGAGGAAGCGTGCTGGATGTTCCCTTGAATTTTGCATCCCACCGCAGAGCTTCTGTTTTTGTTTTGGCCGCAGAGGCAACATCATAATCGAGGTAAAGAAAAGGGAAGAACCGGAGGCTTCTACTTCCTGAAAATCTAAATGAGCTTTTCAAAGAGGTGTTTCATATTTTACTCCGAGCTGCTTCGCAACGCAGAACTCGGAGTGAATGTAATCACGTGTAAAAATAAAAGATGTGGACATGGTGGCCTGGTTCACAGAAGAGCCGTTCAGCTTAAATGAGGTCCGCAGTAACACGTAATGACCGATGCTGTATTTCATCCCTTGAATTGAGCAATATGTTAACGGGTTATGGAAAGTAGATGGTGGTACCTGAACTCCTGCAACAGCATGAGACAATAGCATCTCAGCATCATCAGCGTTTCACAATGTTACACAGACAGTAATATTGAGATAATCAGTCACATGAGCGTTACATGTATGAAAACACGGGGGGCTGCAACACTAATTGAAACAGTAATTAATATTTTTAACATTAGGGTCATGCATAGTAAAGGAAAACCTCCAGAATGCAGAATTAGTCATTAACATTTGCAGACTGATCTCAGAAAACACCTCGGTGACCTGTAGTGGCACTTAGACTGCAGGTGCAGAGGACACAATGGTGGGCTCTGAAAAGACCATGTGACAGTTTTACAGCTGTCCTAATATAAATGCAGAGCAACAGCATTGTCCCCGTCCAGGCAAAGTGCAAATACGGTCATGTTTTGATGGAATCTATATGTTTAAGTGACATCACCTCATGCAGGGGGAGCAGGATGTAAGTCTAACTCTAAAAGGAGTCTAAATTGTGTGTGTGAGGCTGTGTCTTGCGCACACACTCCCAGATTGGATCTGCTCCAGTGCCTTTTCCATTTCCTCTTCCAAAACCTCCAACTCTAACTTCTTTACCCTGTTTCCCGTGTTTCCCGTGTGTCTACATGACTAATGGGGGACAACTGTTTCTGAAATTGATCCAGTATTGCACAAGAGCGCTGCAGTTAGCAGCTACGAAACAGAGAGCGGCATAATCCCTGTGGGCAACTGTAGCCATTAAGATCTGTCCACTGAAAGTGATCAATTCATCACTGTGGAAGTGCCCCCCCCCCACCTCAAGCTGCTTCTCTGACGATGAAGTAAAATGACTGTTTTTGTGACTAAACTCTGGTTTAGAACGAAAGAGATCTAGTGGCTGTTTGTAGTCCAACAAGAGATATTCTGGGGATCATTTCCGCTATGCTGTCAGGCACTAACATTCTGAGTCAGTGACAAAAACAAACACTTGCAGTGGACTGAGTTTGAGCGCACAGTTGCCCAGAGGATTACATCGCAGCATGTTTTGCAGCTGCTGGCTGCAGCACTCTCGGCTCAGTACTGGACCAGTTTCAACACTGTGCTCCTCATTAGTCACTTAGACACAAAAACATGGGAAAAATATGGTCAAAGTTTCCTTTTAATTCTTCTTGCCACAAATGTTTCAAATGTTAGCTGCCCTCCTCTTAAATATGGATCTTTGAAAAACAGGAACCCCATGGCTGATTGTTCTGGAGCTGGACGGTTGGTGTTTCCTAACACGAGTCCAGGGAATACAGTGTTTTTAACCCCACCTCTACAAACAGTCCATGTGTCTCGGGTTCGTGCTTCTTCCAGATGCTGCGGTGGTGAACGAGCTGTACGGCCTGCTGAGGGACCCAGACCCCGTGGTGATGGTCAACTGCCTCAGAGCTCTGGAGGAGATCCTGAAGGAGGAGGGAGGAGTCGCCATCAACAAACCCATCACTCATCATCTCCTCAACAGGTTGGCTCCGAGTTAGAGCAGCATTGCTTTTTGGATTAATATTTAAAGATAATGTTGCGGGGGAACTAAAGGAGAAAAGAAGAGCTGAATGAAAGTGGGCACTGTCTCTTTTTTATATAGCAAGGTTGTTTTCGCTTCTTCACCCCTGTGTTTTTCCAATGGGAGCCTGAATCTGCAGTGCTGAGACTGCCTCTCTGTGTGTGACCATCAACCGTTCATCTACACACAGTTAATCAAATCAGCAAAGCCAAATGACCTCCCAGTACTTCCTGATAGGGTTCTGCTCTGCACCAGCTTTACCAGGAAACCATTAGGGAGAGCTGTCTATAGATGCTTCACATAAGAAATACAATTTGATTATGTCAGTATGATGTACAGTACAGACAGTGGCCAAGTACATTAACTCAAGTAGTGTATTTAAAGGTTAAGGCGGGACATATTTTATATTGTCCTTATTACAAACCAGTCCCATGACATAGAGAATGTTAGTTGTCCCTCAGTACTTTGTGACCTCTCTGTCATGACTGTGACAATGAAATAACTGCTAACATTAGCATGCTAGCCTGCCCACAGTGTTAGCATGCAGCAGGTATGTGCCAGGTGTAGCTTTTTTAAATCCCAGTTTAACACGTTAGCATGCAAGGAATCGCTTATTATCATGAAGTACTGCTAAGGCTGATGGGAACGTCATCGCTACCGGACAAACTCAGATGTTGACCTGTTGATGGCGGCTCTGAACGAAAAGTCAGAGGATCGCCGAAGGTAGCGCAGTTCATCCTGAGGCTGGTGCTGGAGGGACAGCGCAGCCTAACTGTAAAACCACAAATGTGAACGTCACAGCGACGCTACAGGAAAGTTAAATAACAACGAATTTGCAAACCCTCTATCTTATAGTTTACATATTTCAGTCTGGACCAGTAAAGCAGTGGGCCGACAGACCTCCCACTACGAGCGCAGCTGAAGGGGTCGATCATTTTCCTCAAACATTCATGAAATCTGAGAACGGGAGCATTCGTTGGGAACGGTTCACCTGCACACATTTGGTTCTCTGGTGGAATTTAGTCAGAACAGACCCCAGCGTGTGTTTGTGGTAATGAAGGAAGATGTCTCACGGTGCAACAGTGTGGCTCACTGATGGGGTTTTGGACAGCGATGGGGCTCTATGGCACAAAGGAATGTAGGTCAGGCTTCTGAGACACACTGCTGGTGTTATGAGTTTGGTTTACAAGTCTCAGTGTGTCTCATCCCAGGTTGAAGGAGTGTGACGTTTGGGGTCAGTGTGAGGTGCTGAGGGTCCTCCAGCGCTACCGGCCTCAGTCAGAGGACGAGCTCTTTGACATCCTGTCCCTGCTGGATGCCTCCCTGATCAGCCCCCACCCCTCTGTCATGGCCGCTACGCTGAGCCTCTTCCTCAGCCTCTGCTCTGGCCTGCCTGCCGTCAGTCTGGCGGCTCTGGAGCGAGTACGTGGGCCCCTGCTGGCCGCCTGCGGGAGCGTGTCCAGAGAGATGAGGTTCACTGCCCTCTGCCACATACAGGTGTGTGGGAGTATTTCCAGTCTGGAGGTAGAGGTAGACCTTTCCAGCAACTAACTCTGTATTAACCTCCATACTTCAGAAGTCAGTGCAGAGGGCTCAGAGCTTTAAAGCCCTTTTAAGCCTTCAGTATGTAACTATTATCCATCCGTCCACTGAATCCTTGTAGACAGTCATCAGTAAATCTATATTTTGTCTATTTTAAGTTCGTGCTTGTAAAACTTTAATTTTAGTAAGTTGTGGATGTTTCATTTAATTTGTTTATTCTGATATTTCTTGTCAGATGTTTGTGTGGATACAACTTGAGAGCTGAACTTGTGTCTTTGTTGCCCTCCAGTTGCTGCTGCGCTCCCTCCCCGGCCTGATGGGGGCGCACTACAAACGATTCTTCTGTGGCTACGCTGAGCCAGCGTACATCAAGCAAAGGAAGATGCAGGTGACTCCTGTTCTAATCGGCCTCGTATCTCAACAAGCTTATACTGTAACCTCTTTGTTGTCTTCCTGTTTGCCCAAAGCCCTTTGTATCCTCACTGCAGCCAGGCAACCATTTGCTGTTGAGCTGCTGCCAAAACTATCTCTCTCTCTCTCTCTCTCTCTCTCTCTCTCTCTCTCTCTCTCTCTCTCTCTCTCTCTCTCTCTATATATATATATATATATATATATATATATATATATATATATATATATATATATATATATATATATATATATATATATAAATAAATAAAAGAATCAGACCTGTTGTTCTGCACGGTTGACTTTGGAGAGCAAGTCAACACCCTGAAACTTGTTTTCTGCAGTGCTTGTTGAAGAACTTATAAGTCAGGAAGATGCGGCCGTTCTTTCAACTTTGACTTTTGTCTTCTTTTATGGTTTGTTAGTCCTCCAACTTTATGGAGGTATGGCTCTAAATTACAAGGCCAGAGCTAGTACCCTGTATCAGCAGCAGTAAATCTCGTGCTGTTGTGTTTGCAGGTGCTGGTGGAGCTGGTGAATGATGAAAATGTAGGAATGTTACTGGATGAGCTGAAAGGATATTGCACTGATGTCAACACCGATACTGCTCAGGCCGCAATCTCAGCAATAGGTAAACACACACACACACACACACACTCGCACGGTAAACACACTCCCGTGCACACGCTTTGCCTTTATTACGAGACAAAAACGCTTTCAGTCGGTCACTTTTTCATATTCTCCAGCTGACAGTAACACACCCTCAGCATGTTGTTGTTGGACTCTATGACAGTCATACATATCTTCACTAATACCCTGTGTTATCTTGTGCAGGTCGCATTGGACGGAGCTACAGTGACAGCTGTCTAGAGATTCTCACTGGGCTGCTCGCTCTGAAACAAGAGCATATCACTTCTGGTAAAACTTGTTCTGCCACATGTACCTGTTGGCATCCACTTTCAGACCAAACAGCTATTTTATCACAGCCGTCCACACCTGTTTTACCATGTGGTCTGCCTCCATAACAACTCTCACACACGCTCTCTCTCTCCCTCTCCAGCCGTGGTGCAGACAATGCGCGACCTGGTCTGGGTGTGTCCTCAGTGTAGCGACACTGTGTGTCAGGCTCTGGAGGGCTGCGAGGAGACACTGCAGGATAGCCAGGTCAGACCCAAGCTGCCACTGCTGCCACACCCATACGCTACCTATAAACATTTCACCATGTCGTTAAACACCACGTCCTTCCGCTGATAAACGAATTTCTCATCTCATCGTTTGGTGGTTAGCACCTTGCCAGAGTGCAACAAGGTCCCCGTGCTGAGTTTGCATGTTCTCTCTGTGTCTGCCTGGCTTCCCTCCAGGTACTCCAGCTTCCTCCCACCACCCAAAAACATGCATGGTAGGTGAAATGGGGAACTCTGATTTGACCGTATGAGTCACTGTTAGTGCAAATGAGTGATCTCAAAAGAGCACAAAAGTACAATACTTGAGTAAATGTACTTAGTTACTTGCCAGTACTGCCTCTTGGGCCCCCTGTGCCTGGGGTAGAGTTTGAAGAAATGGCAATCCATCCATGATTTTATGTACTGCTGTACTGACAACGTGGTTCTCAGTACACCAGCATGTTTGGTATGTTTTAAGGTAATGAGGAGAACTAAATCTGCAGTTTTAAAAAAAAGAAAGAAAAGGATAGAGACGCTTCAGTGTTGGTTTTACTTTTCAAGTTTAAAAAAGTTGAGACCAGGAGGCGGAGGTGCAGGTCAAGGCAGATGGGGTCTGCTTAACGTTTTTACCTTGCAGCTGTCCCCAGGTGCTTGCAGATGGCGGTAAGTGTTGGGTGTATTTAATATAAAGAGTTGAGTCTAGATTTGCTCTGCGTGTAAAACGCCCTGAGATAACCTCTGATTTGGTGCTGTTCAAATAAAAAAGAACCGCATGAATAAAGAGCATGTGAGCTGGAGCACGGGAGCTGCACACTCGTCATGCCTCTGTTTGCACATGGGAGCAGCGCTTTGCATTTAGTTGAATTGCCTGACGTTTCTGCTTTCCATAAGCAAACTCTGAGAGGAACGGGGCTGAGGTGCATTACAGGCAATATGCGTGTTGCTTGCTGCGGTTGTCAATTGATCAGGGTCAGGTTGCGTCTGTCTTTCATGCACCTGGTATGGGAGTGTCTGAACAGACTGGGAAATCCTTCCACATCCGATTATATGTACAGACTCCGACAGGGTAGGCTCCGAATGCGCTTTCTCATAAAGAGTGTGTTTTACCGGGTCAGAGACATTCTCCATCACTTGGTTCCCTTTCAGATACATCTTCTGAATTACTCTCTTCATATTGATCAAGTCTGTCCTTTAGTTCTGCAGCTATATTTCTCAAGTAGGCCAGTTCTTGTCTTAATAATGCAGTTTCAGGAGGTGAGGGGCAGGCTGCTCCCTCCCACACAAGTAACTGGTTGTACAATTCAGTGTGGTAGTCCTGTAGATAAGCAGGTGGCCTCCTTTCTCACCGTGGTCTTACACTGGATGCCTCGTCTGTACTTCCGGGTTTGGCTCTCAGATCCACATTCAATCTAGAAGTCTGGCTCCAGCTTGAAGGACCATATAAAGGACTGTAAGCTCAGTGATCAGGGAGTCATTTGACCATGGATGCCACAACTGAAAACTGAAGGAAACAAACAAGCTCACATATTAAATGCATCCGTGGGGTTTAAAGGACATTTAAGCTCCATTTAATGAGGGTCCTATTAAAGAAGTAAATTAACAATCATTTCGTAAATTGTAGTGATTTAGCATTGTGAACCAAACACAGGATTAGGTGAAGTGGACTTACACATGTGGCAGCATGGTCCTGAACAAAGGGAGATGACAGGACACAGTCAGGCCTTATCATCACCCCACACTAAACTCCCCCCATGTGCAGGAAGGTATCTCCTACCACTTCCTGTCTTAGACTAGCCTTGAGATTCTTTAACAACGCGTTTGTGAGGCCTGCCTTCCTTTCTCTGATGTGACATTAACCACTTTATGAAGTTTACATCCAAAAATAGCCTTTAACCTGCTTTGATGGAGAGTGCGGGTGTTTGCATGCACAGCCTCTGCCAGTCTGTAACAATGTGACTGTATGACTGCTGTGTTATTGTGTGGCTGCCTGCATGTGTCAGATTGTCCAACAGCATTTAAAGCCACCTCTGTGCGATTTATAACGGCACTGATTAATGATGATGTCGGTACTGATTGCTTGCAGGAAACTGCTTTGCTTTGCTGAGAAATCAAGTTTGAAAACTCTTTAACTTCACTGTTGATATCATTTCTGCAAAAACTATTTACTCATTTATTCTTCTGATAGAAACTCACCGACGCCACCCACTCTGGCTTACTGCAAATTAACCGTTCTCTATGTCAGGGATGCAGATGGGGCACTAGAGATGACCATTCAAACTGTTTTCCAGGATTTATTGGTTCCTGCAGGAAACATCACAATACATGAATTCTCCTCTGAGCTCTCTCTTCCGTACTTCTGCTTCTACACATGCAGAGTAACAAAGTTTCTATTCAGGAAACAGAAACATATGCCGTCTGATACATGGTCACATGACAAAGACTGGAACCCGAACACAAAACCGCCGACTTAACACGTATAAAAAACTAATATTATGATGAAAACCACTCAAAAACAGCTTGGTTATGTGAAAAAGATGCACCAAAGGTCATCAAATCATCATCAAACACATACTGAACATAACGTTTAATTAAGTGTATTTTCAACCCTGTTACATCTAAACATTCATCCTTCGGCACCAAAATGCATTGTGGGCATCCATGAACAAACATGTTGGATGCAACGCCTTCGCTGAAAAACATTCAAACAATTTTTGGGAGAAATTTGGACCCCAATTGTTTACATTGATCGTCTTCTTTTGATCACAAACTGTGCATCACGTCACGTCACCTGTGCCGATGCACAAATCTGAGTCGTTCAGAGCATCTCAGTGGGTGTCCAGGGCCTCTAAACTGAGTCTAACTCCTCTGCTCATTCTCCATATCCTCCATTAGGGCAGGCAGGCCTTGCTGTGGTTGCTGGGTGTGTACGGGGAGCGAGTCTCCAGCGCCCCCTACACGTTGGAGGTGTTCATCGATGGGGTGAGGAGCGAGGCCTCTTTGGGGGTTAAGATGGAGCTGCTAACGACCACCATGAGGCTGTTTTTGTGTCGGCCTGCTGAGACACAGGACATGCTAGGAAGACTGCTGCACTACTGCATAGGTCTGTGTTTGTGTGGGAGAGTGTGTGTGTGTGTCTGTGTGGTGAAAATAGAGGAAGACATGATTTTGTCAACTCTCGCATTTTCCAGAGGAGGAGACCGACATGTGTGTGCGCGACCAGGCACTTCTCTACTACCGCCTGTTGCATTGTGGGATAGAGGAGACACGAAAGGTCCTCCAAGGTCGTAGGTCAGACCCTTCACTGGGTGTTCTGATTGGCCGCCCCGCGGAGCCCATCAGCCAGTGGGCACGCTGCTTTAACACTCTGGAGCCTCTGAGGCAATGCACCGCAGAGACAGAGTCAGCCAGCAGGGGAAGTCCCGAACATGTGACCTTTGACCCCAAGCCTACCACTGACCTTTCAGACACACTCGACTGTAGCCAAGTTGAGAAGGTTCATTCAGGTAAGTGAAGATGTTAAACATCTCTGCAGTGTGTGGTGGTACAATTCCTGTCCTGACATCATTTCTTGTGTGTTTTCACAACACTCTCGTTAAACGTCATCTCACACAACCACCTCACCAACACGCTCACATATTGGAACATCAACAGCCATCTGTGGCTCCAAATTGATTTTACTCTCCATTCATCCATACATTTCGCAGAGCGGTCCTGCTATTATGACACATGTCGAAGACTCGGTTGTGTTTGAATGAACTGTAAACAGACAAAAGCTACCAGGGCTTCCATACTCAAGATCAGAGTGAGCAACCATGCTGTCACCAGACAGTTGATCTTCGGTTCTCAGCTCCTGGCAGATTAAGATGATTTACGAGGGGGAGAGGGGTCAGTCAGATGCCATTTGTGGGTGTGACAGTGGGGCAAACAGGTACACCAAGCAGATGCAGCGTGCAAACAGACACTTAATGTTGCTGAGAGGCAATGACTGGAAGACAGACTGACCAGACCGGCTGACTCACTTCTCTCACTCAATCTACCATGGACCTCTCAGCAACAACAACATAACGATGAATGAGTAACATGATTAATAATTGAGTAAATGTTAGTGTAAAAATCAATACAATTAGAGTCTGATGATCTCTTGTTGGCACATGCATGTTCAGGAAACCCAAGTCATTGTTGTTAGGGCTCCATATGCAGATAACCCTGGCTCCTTCCTGCTGCCCTCAGCCTTTAAATAGGAACAAATAAGTACAACAGTTGCAGCACTTTTTATTCTCTCAACAAAGCAAAACTAGCGTAGTACAGAATATTCCCACGAGCACAGGGATGTGGATTCATTCTGGAGTTTGCTGCCAGACAAAACTCAGTAACCTGAGAACGAGGCCTTGGCCCTTGAGGGCCTTCGAAGATGCTGAATAGCCACTAGAATGCTGGTAACAGGTATTCACATTCAGATTCCAGCTACTTTGTTGATCCCAGTGGGCAATTCATTGTAGCCTCTCAGTCTATACAGTCCTTTCACCAAACACCAACCAACAAAGAGTTCAGATGTCTGAGGAAGCATATCAAAGATGTGGGACTAATTACAATAGTAAAAAACAATACAAAGATCAGTAAAAACAATAAATAGCAGTTTAAAAAACAACAACTCTATAATCTTCTGACCGTAATTTAAAAAGAGTATTGTCTGTGTTGAGCAGCCTAATGGCAGAAGGAATGAAGGACTCATGTTCAGCCTCTGAGGAGGGTCTGCATTCTCCTGCTCTCTACCTTCATTACCTATGTGGAGTTCTGAGTGGGTGGGGGGGCTATGATAATGAAGCGCTGCTCTGATTGGCTGCCTGAATGACATATGGAGGGGGAGGTGCAGGACCAGTATCCAACATGGCTACCGCTCCCAACAAACAGCCCCTAACTGTACGCTATAGCTACGACCCAGAATCTGAGTGCGAACAGCGGAGGAACCGGTTAAAAAGAATTAAACACAGCCACAGGTTCCTCTGGTCTTCTGGGGCTGGGACAGAATATAGGCATTGTGTTGGTGTTTACAACCAACAACAGAGCAGTCTGCATGTCCGGCTCTGACCGACAACATCGCCACACACCGCTAGCTTACCGCCGGAAACAGAGAGCTTCACCTAGCGGGATGAACGCCCCCTCTCAGCGGTGTCACTCAAGGGGGGGACGGCCTCTGTAAATCACTCCTGTGGTTACGTAACGACAGGAGCTGGATCTGAACGGCCTGTAGGAGCCCCATGTTACCAGAGGGTGGGCTGCAGAGACGATGCAGGACTTGTCTGCCTTCCTCATTCTCTGAGTTGGTTGGCTGAGCGGGACTAGTTTAAATATTTAATGTGTTTTTCATAATATGTCCCCTTAAAATGTATCTACTGATACTCCTGCAAGGGCCACAAATATCTTCATGCCACTTTAACCTGGTCCCCATGGATCAAGCTTCCATACTTAGTTGTGTTATTTTGGTCAAGTACATTTTTTCCCAAGGTTAAGGTCCATTTCTGGAAATGCCGTGCCATTTTTAATCACCAGTCCCCTACTCTGGCAGTAATCCTAACTCCCTATCTCTTTCTTCTTCAGCCGTATCCTCCCTCTCACCTCTAATCGTCCACCATTCGGCTTCCTGTTGCTGCTTTCACATACTCACTTCTTTCTTCTTTTTCCCTTCACTCTCTACTTGTGTCACCCCCGCCCCTTCATCTCATTGTCCTTTCTCATTCTCTCCAGGCTCAGACAGTGCCACTGGGTGTACAGACTCCTCTGCTGATGTCTCGGCTTCCAGCATAGCGATCCCCCTCAGTTTGTCCCTCTCCCCGGCTCTCAGCCCAGAGGAGTTTGAGCGCCTGTGGCTGCAGCGACAGCCTTTGCATGCTGAGCAAGGTAATTAAATGGAAGGAAATTCTCTCATGCCAAAAGCTTCCTGTTCACTGGACAGGAATTGTGGTTGACAGAAGCAAATGGCCCTGCCTTAAAGACAATGATGAAGTTGCCAGTCATGGAATGTATCTACAGGTACTTTACGTAAGCACAGTACTCCATTACAAATTTGAGGCAGTTTGAAGGTGTTTTATTTGAGTATTTTCTGTTTGTATCACTTAAAGTTGACATATCATTCCCATTTCCATCTTAATACTTATATTTTGGTGTTAACTTGAATAGTTCAGCACTTCTACTACTGGGGCCACTGTAGCTCCTGTCACCACAGTAACTGCCTTCAAACCCCTAACACTTAACCAGCACACAGGAGTGGTGTGTACAAGGTCTGTGTCTGCTGTTCATAAACACAGCCTGGGTTTGACCCAGATATTAATGTTTGATCTCCATAGTGACAATGCACAAACATGCACAGGCAGCTTCTGATGCACCAGTACAGGTAACACCAGTGTCACTGTTGATTGCACTAACCTAAATTGGTATGTTTACTTGCTACAGGTCCTGTGTGCTCCTTAACAGGCAATGCTCTGTTTAGGAACAGCAGACACTGTCCTGTAACAATGCAATATGAGAATATAGTTAACAACATCCACCAAACTACTCGTTAACCCTTTAACGCCTGAGCCTGTCCCGTCAGTGCTTTTGCCCATTTTTCCAGAATACCTGGAACTTTCAATACCTGGCAGTTATATACAATTTGCTACATGTTAGAAGAGTGTGATAATTGGATTGGAGTTTTAGTGAAGACACAACACTGCAATTATACATGAATAGCAGATTTTGCATGTTATATTTAATATTGGAAAAGTGTAAAACAATTTCCAATAAAATTGGAGAGTCTGTGTCTCATAGTGTGCGAAAACAGGCCATAGAATGGAAACTTTCTCCACCGCTGTGTGTGTAGTGGGAACAAAGCAGCTGCTTTGTGGGCTTCCGGGACATTCACAAGTGAAATTACCATAATAACACCATTTTGGCTGTAAAGTGCAACATCTCGTTTTCAAATTTTTTTGATAGCACAATCCGTGACATAATTACTTACGCTTGCAACAATTGTGTTGCCAGCGACACATTCAGAGTTATAGGGTTAATCATTATTTATTCTCCAACAAGTCTCCAACAACACTATGTGAAGGACTCATACAGAGAGAGACTTCCAAGACAGTGTTAGATGGGAAAATAGTCTGGTGCTACATGTTGTTTCTATACCCACTGCCCTCACCGTGACAGGTTGTCAGGTGCAGATTCCCCAAAGGAGGCTGAGTCTGGTCCTTTCAGCTGGCCATATCAAGGCTTGGACTGGACCCTGCTCCTGTGGAAGCTGCTCTCTTAAGTGCCTTTTTCAGGCTTGCTCCACAGCCATCTGCCCCCAGAGTTCCACCCTCCGAACTATACATTGATGAACCTCAAGGTTTAATTCAGGTGCTAACCTGAACCAGAGGCATTACTCCTTCCTCAGTGACTGCTGAGCTCTGGCTGCTATGAAGGACGCCGCCAAGTATGGTCTAGATCAAATGCCTACTATTGCTGACTCCATTGCTTCTCTTATAGTGTCTCCAGATAGGATGTATTGGGAACTCTCTTTCCCACCTTGTTCTATCTCTATTGTGGACTTAATGCCTCAACTCAGAGTCTGAGTGATGCTTCACTCCAGGCATTTGCCTACATGACTGGAGAGCTTGGCAGACTGATGTTCACTTTGATCTTTGCCCAGCACAAGGTATGGCCTGCCAAGTCCCCCTTGTGAGAGGGATGCAAGAAGAAACCTCAAAAGTTCAATAAGGTTCGAATGACTGTTGTCAACAACTCGCTGAGGTCTCAGACTCTCAGACAGGAGATTTTGGTGCTTCTACAGAAAGGCGGATCAAATATATGGACAGTTCAGTTCAAGCAACAGGAGTCTACTTGATTTATTTTCTTGTTTCAAAAAAAAATGACAACTTTCTACCATTCCTCAATCTTACTTCCTGAAGGTTCTTCATTTTCATATGCTTTGCATAGCAGACGTTCTCCTGGCTGTGTCAGGAGGAGACTGGTTTACAAACATCAACTTGAAGGATGCATATTTCCATGTCCCACTGGCCACTAACCACTGGCAGTCGTCTTGGCTTTGAGACAGACATACCAGTTCCTTGTTCCTTGTTGTTTGGGCTCTCACTCACCCCTTGGATCTTTACCAGGTGCAGCACTTGCCCCTCTGCAGGCCACAGGCGTGCGGATTCTTCCTTATCTGGACAATTGGTTGGTATGTGCTCCCACTCAGGGACAGGCAATCAGCAACACAGTGACCATTCTGGCCCACATGACCCCGTGGGGCTATACTGTCTTGCCAAGAGCTCTTAAGTTCCAAGTCAGCAAGTTGTGTTCATCACACATTCGGTGTTAATGTGACATTCATCACTACGTTGCTCCTTTTACTGCATCCCTTGCAGTTTTAGATCACAGGCTTTTACCTCAACCCAAAGAGGCATCAAAGCAGGATGTGGAAGAAAACCTAACACCCTAAAGAGGCAAGACTTATCTGTACCGCTGTCTTCCCTTGGGCTCTTTTCCCTCTTGGGAAATAGTGGTAACAGAATCCCTTCTCTCAGGTTCGGTAGCTGTTTGGAGCCACAGGGTGGTCAGTGGAACCTGAAGTCTGTGGCAGTCTTCCTGTACATTTGCCTGCTTCTACTGGGTTAACTTGTCTGCCCCCACCCTGTGACAAAGGCAGTCTTGTCTGCTCGTGAGACGCAATCAGTGCTGATTGCTTGTGACCTTGTTGGATCGTCCAGGTATTACTGCCTCTGGCAGTCAGAAAGAATAAAACGGAACAACATTTATGCATGTAACTACGGTTGTATGAATTCTGGTTGACTACCAGAGCTCATCATCATTCAGAAATTTGATGAGAAGATTCTGTAGGAGACAAGAGTCAAGTGCCAGGCCTGTCATGTTGCTTGCATCACCCAGGTCACATGTGACATTGCTGGTATTATGACTTGACCTTCTGTCCATGGGTGCCATGCATATATATGTACTACATACCGTCTCTGGCAGTCATCCAGAGTTCATAGAACCTTTGTAACATTCCTTATTCTCGTTATTTTTAATTATCTTCAAGGTAAAATTACTATTTTTTTGAATGAAGTCTGGTGGGTCTGAACAGAGCATTATAAAGGTTTTTTCCTAGTTGAGAAAAATAATCTTACTCTTTAACATAAATGTCTGTGTGTCACATCATATTAACTAGCAACATGCTAACTTCAGCTGAGATTCATTTCACCAGTCTGACATCCATTTGTCTATCTTTGTGTCTTGTTTTGTTGTGGCTAGGTCCAGAGAAAATGGAAGAGGACGGGGATTATGTGTGCTTGGAAGAATGGGTCCAGAGCACTGCAGTACCTCACTGTTCACCACAAAGCCTTCAGGCTGCAATGCAGTTGGTGAATATCCAGACATTGGCCTTCACGCCACCGCGCAAACTCCCTTGGAGGGTCTACCTGTACACACACACCCAGCAAGCACTCTCTGGCAACACACCCCGGAGCACACTCATACTGGGGGAGCTGTTGTACACTGGAGAGCCAAACCGGAGAGAAGTATTAAAGAAAGACATGTGTGAGGGACAGGTTGTGGTAGAGGAGGAGGGAGCAACAGCTGACGGGCTGAGCATGAGAGAGTCGGTAAAACAAGAGAAGGAAATTAAAGTGACTCTTAAGCAGCAACCAAAGGATGACAAAACTCTGAGGGGGTTTCTCTCCATCCTTACCACAGTGCTCAACACAATGTCCTCAGAGAGAAATTAAACACGCATTACACACACACATACAGACACACATCATTGCACTTAGTGTGTATCCTTACAAAGATATTACAAATGACCACACCCATTCTATCGAGCATAGCTGTAAAAGCCCTTTGCAGAAGTGAGCACAGGCAAAAATGCTAATGATAAAACCACTTCTACTTTGACTTTGACTCTGCATATTTTAAGTTGTGTCAGTAATTGGTATGAGAGTGGAGTCTGGTTTAACAACACAACATTGAGTGATGAAATAAACTTCCACTGAGGGACATTCATCTCCACAGTTTGGTGTTTTTTAACTGTTGAGCTACTATAAATAATCTGATCAATGGTTCTGATAATGTAGGGCTTGGCCTTACGGAGCCACCATGACTAGGAGTACTCTCACTGCACTGGACTGTGGGATATTAATGTTTGTAGACAAACAACATGCCCTGATGGAGCACACCACATTCCTCATTCACAGGATGCAGACAGGACAGGGGCCCTGAAACTGAAAGGTATAGTGTGCTGTGGAAATTAAGGAAGTGTAGGAAGTGTAAGAAAGTGTAAGAAACTAACAACATGAAAGGAACTGTAAAAAAAAGTCTTTACTGTAGCAGCTAATTCATGAACAAAAAAAAACATGTTTTGACCTCTGTTCGTCTTTGTGAGGGCTTTAAATACACACATGGGTGCAGCCTCACTGATAAATATATTTATACAGTAGTAACAACTAATGGGAGGTAGTGACATGATAATGAAATGTTAAGTCTATATCCCCACGGAGCTCAAAATATATAGTATTATGTTACACATAGTATTATAGATACTGTTCTTATTTTTGTGTCTGCGCCAATCAGCTCTTGTCAGAGGGTTTCCAGATCGCTTGATTGATTCATTTCTTTATTTTGTTTCATGCACAGTGAGTGCCCAACCCTCACTGCTTTACTAGACATCCAAAAATACCAGCTGAAGTGGTCAGTCCAGTACTCTGCCCTCTGTCCCAAGCATTGCAAACAAAACCTGGTACAAAAAGGCTCCTATTCTGAAAAACAAGGGAAGCTTTTCATAATCATCTAGCCAAATAATTATTTGTGGAGGTTTACCCTGGTATGCATGTATTTGACTGATTTTTGTGAAACTTTAGAGGCTAATGATGCTGTCTGGGGGTAAATGCCACACAACACAGAAACTGACTTCAACTATTAAAATATCTTGGTTTCTACAGTACTGACATGATGTTTGTGTATGTTTTAAGTCACCAGTCATACAGAACTCCTTCATCAGAGTGATTCCGCTGGATTAGATAATACTGTTAAATTATACTAAATGATCGCTCATAAATCTGTTGCCACACGACGGACGGACCTCGCTGCAGTCTGCGATACTTCCGCATTCTCCGATTACAGCAGAAGTTCATGGTAGTGTCGCGGGCGCGCTCCGAAGCTGCGCTGGTGTTGGCGAACAGTTATGGAGGCGGCGTGGACATCAATCAGCAGTGACGACACACCTGGTCCATATAAAGCCGCTCCTCGGCGCGCGAGCTTTTTCTCCCCTGCTGTTGATGCCTTCAGTGACTTTCCGCGCCTTATAAGTGCATGGTGAAGGAGTGTTACCCGCTGACGGCCGGCAGCTGAGCCGAGGCGAACTGGCTGAGAGAGGTGAGCGGACACCAGTTTCTATTTTAACTGTTCAGTACCAATATCTAAGCCAGACTCGCGTTCGCAGATACTGACTGTAGGATACTTTCTTGTGACAGACGTGCGCTGTGACGGCGTCGGTTAATACAGTAATTCTGAATTGTGTCCTGCTGGAAACACTGGCGTTAAATGTTAATTAAGCCTGCGTCATTTAACTAACTAATTAGTGAGGCTCACAGTTAAAACGACCAAGTCATGTTAAACATTTGACAAAATACTGTAAATTTAAAATATGTATACTTCTGTGTATACTGTCAGCTTTTTTCTCACCAGTAACGGAAAAAATGAGTTTAACTTTGTCAGCCATGACTGTAGCTATGGTGACGCTTTATTAAAAAAACTCTGAAACAGTGTTAATTACCGGACAAGAGACCGTTTTATATTATGGAAGGCGACACAGCCCAGAGGAGGATATACAACTAATTATAGGGAGGGCGCCTGATCTGTAATTCGTGCCAGTCATGGAGGCTCAGGAACCTGTTGACATAACAAACGCTGTGCTCTTGGACAGTCTCACTGAGCCTGTCTTGTGCTCTTCCAGCAGAGGAGGAATGGCTGGACCAGACCTTAATTATCATTACTGAAATGCACCTGAGCGTGTAAACAGCAGAGGGGAGTGGGCTGTCATGGCTAAATATAAATCAAAGAGTGACCCTCCGTTCACTTCCATTTCTACAGCGCTTCACCTTCCTCCTGTTTTGTTTTGATGTCCTTTGAATCTGTTTTCATGTGCTGCGCTGTTTGGGGGGTTTTTTCAACCCAGCAAAATAAACGTACCCTTGGGTACTCAAAAAGAAACCGTTCACTGTAAGCTTCCTAACTTGTTTTAGAAATATTTGAGCAAATACAACCATCTCACTAAATCCAGTGCTACTAGATGATAAGCCAGAGGTGGAAATCAGAGTGGAACAGTAATGGGAACTGGCAGAAATACTACCAGAGAGACAGCCTGCACTGTGTAATGGAAGTTGGTAGTATACTTTTATGACGACCACAGTAATTCCTGAATCATCCAATCAGTGTCTAAGAGAGTGATTATATGCATGTAAGCAAAATTATGTTGAGACATAAACCAGTCATCAAAAACTGCAAACGAACCAGAAAGGAATAATGCAATTAGTTATTTTAAAAAACAAAACAACAAATTGGATTTTTTAAAATTATTATTATTATTATTATTATTATTAATAATTTTATTTGGTTTGTGCCAGTGCTTGGTTGCCCTAATAGTAAATGCACTTCCAGACTATAATTTTGCTTTTGGATATAAAAACTAACTTGTATGCTGGCAACACATTGTGTACTTGGGCAAACAAACAGTATTTAAACTCTACTGAAATCCAGTACCAACAAGTAGAACTGTAACTTTTGTGATACGGCAGCAGCTTTTTGTAGTAGCGTATCTCAAGAGCTGGCATCGCCACTGACCCAGGAGAACAGACCGCTGTGACAATCAGTTCAGGAAATGATAAAGTCTGTAGATAGAAGCATTTTTCAAACTCATCCTCAGGTAATTACATTAGAAATGTTTCAGTTTAATAATATTAAACAAAAAATTTCTTATCACTGTAATAATTGAGTTTTGGTGTAATATATTATACATTTGGCTAGCTAAATGCATCTGTGTTTTACTGATGGACAGCGAGACAGCCAGGGTTTGACATCAGCCAGATTTTAGAGTCTGATTAATGTTCTGACTATTGATTTGATCAAACGATAACATACAGCAGTCTTCCATATCTGATACACTGTATGCATGAGCATGCACAGTAAATTAAAGTCAGTACAGAAAGCTGCTGGTTTTTGCCAAGATGGGGCCCATAATACACACACATGCAATGCTGTCTAGCCTGTGGCTCAGTCCTAACCTTCTGAAACATTAACTGTTTGTTAAATTATTTACTGCTGTGTTGACTGAGTTACACAAAAGCATAATGGATTTTGTGTTTTGTGTGTGTGTGTGTGCTTGTGTACACTTGTGGATATGAAAGGAAATGCGACGTCATTCAAAGAAGAAAAATGTGGTTTTGGCATTGCTGCTTCTCATTGGGGGATTGTACCTCATTGGCCATTCAGACTTCCTTATTGCTGTAAGTACACACCAACACACACACACACACACACAGGATGAGCAGGGTTACATTTCAGTCTATCCAATACTGCTAAGAGAAAGCAGTTGCTTACAGGTGTTCAGAAAACTACACATCCTATTCAAACAAACCTGAAGGTGAGACATTAGAAAGTGCGAAACATTACACAATTAACCACTTAATAAAGATTTTTAACATGCATACATTTATGCATATTCTAATGAAACGGTGAATGTGTATTTGTTTTGAAGGGCCTAAGAAGTTTACACGAACCGATTCCAAATGAGTTAACTTGGCAGGCAGAGAGGCTGATTAGTAAGGAGTCCTGGGTCGAACAGGGAGATTACCTGCCTCTCAACGTGTCCTATCGGCTGCTTGCTGGAGCACCATCTACTCAACAGAGTGAGTGTCCTTTATTCTTATATGAAGGTGAAAGCTGAAATGGTTACAAAGCTTGTGCAAGAGTTAGCTACTGCCCCAATTTAGGAGCCATTGAAAGAACTAAAAAAACCAGTGAATGTGACACCTTGTATGGGTATGATTCATCTGGGTCCCAGTGGCTGTAAAGGAAACCATGAAGAATACGTTTTCACTGCGCCGCTTTATTTCCTGTGTAATAGCTTAACCGCTAGAACTACAGAAAACCGTGAGTCTTGCTTTTGTTAATGACAGTGACCCAAGAATGTTGGTGAGAGAGCATGTGGTTAGCTGATGGTGCTAGCTGGGGATGGTACAGACAAAGGTGTATGCTTTGCTTGGTAAGGCGAGACGGCTGGGGAAGAATTGTTTAGTTTGGTGTTGGTGGTTCGAACAGCACAGTGCCAATGATGAAGGTTGTACACTGCAACACACAGTTTCAATAGGCTCGTTCGAGATGAGCCAGGCCTGCGCAGAATCAGTCACCGGCGATCATCGCACAACACATGCCGGTTAGTTTTCTGTCCGACTTGAGCCCGACTTGCTCTGAAGTCATAAACTAATGGACAACGATAATCTCGGGAGATCGAGGCGGCTGCAGGCTTCACAGCCAGGCGCCGCAGTTGCTCTCCCCTGACTGCAAAACCCAGGGCATGATGGGAAACGACTGGCTCTTGCCTGATCAAAGAGCTGGTTGGCTCTTAGTTTGGCTGTCACACCAAATGTTTTGTAGGAATTTGTAGAATTTTAATTTTCCATTTAATTTATTATTATTCCTATGTTGTGAATGAAGGTTTAATCTGTCAACAAACATATCCTGAACTATTATTATTATTATTATTATTATTATTAGTAGTAGTAGATGCAGTGTAATAATGGTGATAATAAAGTTTATTCATAACTGCTCAAAACTAGCAGTAACGGTTACAAAGGACAAATAAACACACACACACACTTCTACATATATGATTATAATCAGGCCTGCAGCGCTGATCAGCCAGAGAAATGCCTGATACATACCTGTTGTGAAGGGACAGTGAGCCCTGGCCGTACTGCAGGTCAAAGTGCATCATACAGAGCATTATAAATGTCATTATACATCTATGGTGCAGACGCTCTGACAGGATGTAAACACGTCTGACTTCCTGCAGCCTGTTTTCTGTGAAAGCTGCTGAAAACTGTTCGACTGCAGCTTGTTGTCACCGCCCCTGCTGCCGCTGCCTGGTCCCATCCACTTTCCAAGCAAGGTGCAGTTCACCTCGAAGGAGCCCAATGTCTCCTCCCTGCAGCCAAATCAGTTGTGAATGTCAACTGTTTGCTTGTATCAGTGCTGTAGATATGGCTACCAGTTTGGCTGCTTATAAAGTTAGCATCAGCCTGCCTGTGACGCAGAGTCACAATATTTCTACAGTTGTTTCTGCCGCTGCTGAAGTTTGTATGTATGGCATTTATTCCGGCCTGTCTAAATGGACGATCTCACAGAAGAAACAATGATTTGTGTATCTGTCCTGTGATTCAGACCTGCCAACACAACACCCTACTGCCAAGATTTGTGAGAATAGGGTGTGTAGTTTTTCTGGAATCCTGTTGGCAAAGAGACAAACACTAAGCATACTGAAACTGAACAAACACCCTCCTTGGTGGAGGTAACTGGATAAGCAGGACTGGTGGCTGAATATTGAGTGAGCCAGTCAGATGAAGCAGCCAAGAAGCCAGTGGCATTATCTCCACATGAAAAATGTAACTTTCTCATTCATTTACATGGGAGCATTCCAGCCATGTAGCACGAGTAGTAACGTCAGTGTCTCTGGCAAAAAAGTCAAAGCTGAATGTCTGCTGTGACGCAAAGCACTGTTTTAACACAGAGCTAACCATCTGGCTACAGTGAGCATGCATCTTCTGCAGATGTTTGCTAAATGGCTGCTGTTTCCACTTTAATCACTGAAACAGGCCTTAGCAGGTATGAGAGCAGCATGTGTGCACACTAAAGATCCACAAAATACACTCGTCCTATATTTGTGTTTTTACACAGAAATGGGTTATAGGACATATATTTAAATCTAACTCTGGGTGTAAGGGAAATGACTCCAGCTTATTGGCAGCTTAACTTTGAATGTTTCTGTTATCACAAGGAAACGCCAAAATTAAATTAAAACATTTAATTCGTGTTCCTTTTCAGACAGAAGCTTCTGGTTTCAGTAGGCTCAATGACGTATTCTAAGTGCATTATTCCCAATTATAGAACTGAGAGCATCTTAATGCTACAGGAAGAGTGCTTAGAATTTCAGCTGTATTTTATTACTATTTTAATATTAACACAGATAGCTGGTTTGGAATGTCCATGCATTTAATTTTTCTGTCCTGACTTGTTTTAGGATTTTTATCTGTTGGATTGTCATCAGTGAAGAGAACGAAGGGCAGCTACCTTATCCCCACCCTGCAGTCCCTCTTCTCCCAGTCCTCTCCTGAAGAGCGGTCCTCCATGGTGGTTGTAGTGTTGCTGGCAGATTTTGACGTTAGCTGGAGAGTCGCTACAGCGAGGGATATCAAAACTTTATTTGCCTCTGAGCTGGAACAAGGCCAGCTGGTGGTCCTCCATGTTCCCCAAGATTGGTACCCTCCTTTAACAGGTTGTGTGATGCGTGATCCTGCAAGCGCACAAATTCAGATCCATCAATTTCATGAGTATTTAGTTAATGCAGTATCACTAAAACAAGTCTCTTTTGGTTGTCCTGCAGATCTAAAGAGGAACTACAATGATGCTCCAGAACGGGTATCATTTCGGTCCAAGCAGAACCTGGATTACTCCTTCCTGATCCACTACAGTGCTGGTCTTAGCCGATACTACCTCCAGCTGGAAGATGATGTCTCCTCTGCAAAACATTTCCTGACAACCATCAGAAAACATGTCGAGCAGCAAGAGGCAAAGAAGGTCACATGGACAATGCTGGAATTCTCCACCCTTGGCTACATTGGAAAACTCTACAAATCAGCCAATCTGCCTCTGCTGGCCCGCTTCCTCTTCCTTTTCTACCAGGAGATGCCCTGCGACTGGCTGATGTCTCACTTCCGAGAGCTGCTTACTCAGAAGGAGCCAGTTGTCTTCAAACCCTCGCTGTTCCAACACATGGGGACTTTCTCCTCATTTCAGGGCACATACAATAAGCTTAAGGATAAGGACTTTGAGGAGGGCTTATATACTAATCCAACAGCTGAAGTTTACTCTGATATGTCCACCTACAAGGACCACTTCCCAAAACTGGCCTGGGAAGCAGGGGAGGGATTCTTCTGGGGACGCTCCCCAGAAAAAGGAAATTACCTGACAGTGGTGTTCACAGACCCTACAGTGGTGACAGGGATATTGATTGAAACAGGATCAGGGGCCAAAGACCTCCTGGAGTCAGCTCAGGTAGAGATAGGCCATGACGTGATTAGTACCAAGAAAGAAGAAAAGAGCTGTAAAGAGTTTCAGTCAGTGGGAACGTTTGAGAAAGGTAGGTTTGAGATCCAAGAGATGGACAAAAAGCATGGCTTGGCCTCTTCCTGTCTGAGAATACAGGTCACAGCTGGACAGAAGGACTGGCTCATTGTAAAGAAAATCAGGATCTCAACAAAACTGGGCCCACCCCCCTAGGAGTGGCATTTCTCTTCCTGTCAGAATAATAATTTATCTTTGTTTGCTTGGCTGAACTTTTCTATGAAGACTGAACGTGTGACCTCTGTGCCTTGTTGAACAGTTTCATTGATGAGGACAAACAGTCCAGTGCTTAATGAAACGTTGTGAAACCACTGTCAGTGTCTGACCAAACTGTGATAACTTGTTTCTTCAACATAGAGTTGGAATGATGCAATGATAAAAATTCATATCAGCTATAAGGAAACAACTCCTTGTGTTTATATATTTTTATGCATATCAATAAATGCAATACCAAGATTGAGAACATGATCACGATCTTGGTTGGAACATCATACCCTTTCCCTCTGTGTTTCCCTGTGGCCGTTCCTCAGTGATGGAATGAGTTGCCAAACACCATTTGGCCTGCAGAGCCCTTCACAATCTTCAAGAAACTGCTTAAGACCCTGTTGTTTTCATAAGCAACAACAAAAAACAAAAACAAAACAAAAAAAACAACAAAAAAAAATCTATGCACATGAACTCAAAACATTTCTGAGCAGCTGTCCATGTTGCTTTGCCAATCTAGAGCTTTGCTTGTGTTGTACTTGTTCTAAATGTACATTGCTTTGGATAAAAGCTTCCAAATGACATTGTCATTGTAGAATTATATTATATGTATTATATATATTATATATAATATGTTACACACTTCAGTGGCCTTCATTCAACCCTACAGAGAGGTGGTTTTTACATTGTCCATTTTTTAAAATAGCATTTTTCTTTTACAGTTAGAGAAGAGAGTAAATTCCTGTGGTTTTATGACACAGAGTCATGGGTAGAGGACCTTTGTGCGTGCCAGAGCAGTGTGCTCTGGTTTGTTTCTCATACAGTGGAATTCAGGGTTAGACACTGAACAGTGTCCTTTATCAGAACACACACAGCAGTGTGACCACACCTCGACCTAACGCCTTAAAGTGGTCAGGACTGTGTGTATGCCTCCACCATCACTGTGTCCACTCAGTTCACACAGTTTCACACAGGAGAGAACAGTGGCTTACTCTTTAATAAGCTTCATATGTACCTTTATCATTTCTCTGTTCAGCTCACAGAACAAGACATTAGGAGGGACAACTCTCAATGCAGTAACCACAGACCGAGGGAACATGTGGACGTCTAAACAAAAACTCACGTCTGTAATCATGAAGCAAACATCCGTAACCCAAAGAGATTTCAAGTCAATTCTTGTATATTTGTTTTCCCTGATGACCATGTGTTGTCTCTTACTCATACATGAGTTGGACACTATCCCAATCAGCTATGCTAAAATAATTTATAAGCAGCTACTTGGTATTTATTATGTACTTTTTTCTTTAATCTGCCAAAAATGAAATGAAGTTCACTGGTCTTGCTGTGCATCTCTGTGTCTTTCCTTTTTTTTCTGTGTCACGTTGTTTGATGGTCTTCTCTTTAGCTGCAGAGCACTGGCTCAGTGGCCTGTCGTTCCCAGCAGCCTGGACACTGTGTTTCTCTTCAGTGGGCTGAGTAACGGATCCATCCAAAGCTGCCTGTGTATCCTGGTTTGGGTTGGCAGTTGTCTCACCTCCAGTGACAGGGAGGTTCTGAGATGCTGGTTGGGCCTCCGCTGCAGAGGACTGGGCAGCACTGTCCTGTTGTAGATCCCCATTGGCCTGAAAGGAACAAAAATAGAACCACTAAGCTAATCTGAACAGATCTGATCTGACATGATATCAAACCTTACTTTTAAAAGGGTGAACACAGTGTAACTCTTGCAAATGAAAAGTTGAATTCATAAATCACATCCACTCATGCTCACTTCAATATTCACAGCAGCATATTGAGAGGGACAATGGACAGGGCAAGCCAGTGTGGTATAGCTTATGGTGGCTAATGGTAACTAACAGAGTATGATGCAGATGTTACTGATCATGCTTATGACTCCTTATGACACAAGCACTACTGTAACATCAAGTTCTAGCATGCACTATTATCTATTTCTACAGTATTTCCTGCTTCAGACGCTGTTTGACTGGTATAAGCAATAGCTAATGCTGGCTGGCAGAAACCTGCTGCAGTCAGACATCCAGAACAGCTGGTGACACAGAGGAGGAGAACTCATTTTTAATTTTGGTTTTAGTCTCTGTAGTGTTCTAAAAGCTGTAGCTGGTGTAAAGTCACACTTCATTCTTCTTAGTTTGTTGAGATCGCCCTGCCATCTGACATGCCTCAAAGGCAGGCACCTATATGAACAAGGTCCTCATCAATTCCCAGGCCCAACAGAGCTCCATACAAGCTCTACAGAAATGCACGAGGAGTCCTGCGCTCTCACTGTAGGCTCATGAAAGTGGTACAATATAAGCACCAGGAATCCTGATCCCACAGGGAAAGGACTCATCAGATACTCATCAGACTCATCAGGTTCTGTCAGATCAGCCTCTTAAACACATGGTCAAACTATAGAGACATAAAGTCAACAAATTTAATGTCAGTGGTAAATGAAGTTTGGTTGTTACCCAGTAAAACTAGCAGCAAAAACTGAACTGAATTTGAATTGTTAGTGTTCCTGTGTATGAATTCCACTTTTAATGTGAAAGAAGAAGAAGGCCTCATTTCTTCTTTTCAAATTACTTCACAAAGTTTTAACTTACTCTTGGCTGAAGTGTTTATTTTACAACTTTGATCACATTCATCTACTACGTGTGCTCAATTCTGTCGTCCCCAGCTTTGTTTTCAGGACTGTAGAATTAGTAGAGTATTAAATCAGAAAAAGAAATGTGAAAAGAAAGCAGCAGCACTTCCGAACAACAAATACGCACCACAGACAGATCAGACAGAGCTTTTACTGTCACTAATTTCCTGAGGCAGCACAGAGAGAGAGCTCATTTCTGCTGGCTCTCCACAGGGACGCAGCCTGGCCCACAGAAGGTGGAGTTACTTGGAAAGTCGAAACTTTTCTCAAGCTTATTCGCATTTTGCTTCTGCTCCATTTCTCACAAAACCATCAGGCAAATTAGATCAAAGTGGCAGGAAACTATTCCTCCATTAGCAGGGACAAAGGGGCCATATTTGACTTGAGAGTTTGAGTAAATGTTAAACATTTAGTGAAATGAGAGGTGACCCAATCTGAAGCGTAATTACATCATCATTAAGGATACATAATAGTTAATACTGTATTTTTCAAATTAAGGTGTACACATACTTTCATTACTCCTTTTACTATTTTTTGTAGGAGCTTACTGTGGGTTGGCAGACGCATACAGCTGTCCAAAATGTCCAACACATTTCTGTAGAGTTTTACCTCTTTCACTATGCTAAACAACTTATCCCATACTCACATATACACATATAAATCTAAATGTGAGGGATGTGATGTCTCACCTTCACACCCTGACAAAGATTTCGCAGAACGACATTTCCATAAAAGAGTGATTTCAAAGAATCCAAAAGTCTGTTTTCTTTTTTAAGCAAATGTTAAACTTGGATCTTAAATATTATAAATACAATATTAGGACAATAGTAGGATGGGAAATATTTATGTAATTTTCAAATCATATATATCTTTAATGATTATATTTTTAGAATACAGAGCAAAAGGACATGCTCAACCCTAAGCCCTCCAGCTACCCCAGCCTGAGATCAAGTGTCTGAGTGGCCTCTCTTATCTACTCAACTACACACTGTGGTGGACTACACCTCTAAGAGGCCCACCAAATGAGGGCACCCCCTGTGTTTATTAATCTGCTTTAAACTCCTGAATAGCATTCCGAATTTTACTATAACATTATGAAAATGTCAAATCATGTTTAAATGAAATGCGCAATCCAAATATACTGTTACTTTTGATATCTGTTGTTGATGTAACAACCCACGGCAGTTTTAGTGTTCAGTACTCTATTTGTACTGAAGCTAATCCAGAATCCCCAGATTCAGCTGAAAGGTCACAACTATCAAGCTTTACCTGGAAATCGTCAGATAAATCAGGTTGGAGGAGCTCACTGAGATGCTTTCTGTACATTACGTAGCACACTGGATGCCAATCAAGCACGCATGTTTGTGTATGCTGCCTCGTGTAATAGACTTGGGGCCAAACCTGCTCGCCAGCATCCTGCAGTCTGCCTGTGCTGCTGCTGCCTCTGTGTGGCTGAGACTTGTCAGTGTGCTGCGGATCAATGCCCCAGGACTTGAGCCTGTTGAGACCCTCCACAGAGCGGCTTGTGGGGTTGATGTGGCTGACTGGGATGCGAGCAGGCAGATCCCAGGTCCCCTTAAAGTCTGGCCATGCACTGCCCTTCTGAAACAACACACAACATCCACAAGGAACTGGAGTCATACACTGATTCACCACGACAGAAAGACAATTTAAGTGACGAGAGTATAAAGAGGTTTGATTTGCTCTCACCTTTACCGCTCCAGGCAGCAGATGTCCTCTATCATTTGCAATAAAGTTGGTGTGACCACGCTGTGCTGTGGGTCTCTACACACACACATACACACACTGAGATGAACTAATTCATCAAATTTTCAGATGACAATGCTACCCTAGAAACTACAAGACGATGCAAAATACAACTAGTATGATACAACAGGACAGGAGTGCTGATATAACGTTAACTACCTCTTTGAAGCGCTTAGCCTCACACCAGTTCTGCAGCCTCTGCGACCTGAAAGCACTGTCATACTGAGGATGGAAAGCGTAAACTGATGAGTGAAACAAAACAGCAAAATGTATCATCTTCCTTATTTTTCGGGCGCTGATGTTTAGTTTACCTGGTTTGCCGAGTAACTGGACGACATGTTTGCATCTGCAGCCTCCACGTCTGTTTTTGTTGACTCGTTGCATAGCAACACGATCAAGCTGACTTCTACTCTCCAGACTTGACCTCGACAGAAACTGCAACATTAAGTCCTGCTCGTGAGGCAAAGAGTGATGGGGGAAAGACGTCATACTGGGCAGGGTGTGCGTGAACACAGTTTAGTAGAAGAAGAAAAAAATTAAAACAACGAATTCATGTGGACTGTGTGTGTGAGTGAATTTTATTAAAATGGATTCGTAATGGTCGTTTACTTATATGATAGTGCGCTCATTCCCTGTCTCGTGCTTCCTAAAACGACTTTTACTTTGGAAGATGTAACCGGAAAGTCTTTGCGGTAGGTTAATTTGATATTAACGAGTGTAGATATGTTTTCTTTCATTTTCTTACACAGCTTACATTTCATATGTTTTATATGTTTCATATGCATCCTCGAAGGGCAGCACAGAATAGCAAAAGGCTTTTATTTTGGCATCGTTTACCGGAAGTTTAATTATTTTTCTTCCGGTAACTAACTCGCCTCTCATCCCTCTGTGTATGCTAACCAACTGTGTATGCTAGCAACAAATTACTGTGGAGCTAGCCAACAGGTACCGCTAACTTTGGCATTTTAACGCATTTAACGTTCCGTTTTGCGTTTGTATGAACCTGCAACAAACCTGCTCCAACATAACTGTGTGTTTACGGATATTTTTGCTGCATTAAGCTACAAGTGAACTCTCATGCTGGCAGCTGTACTACTATAACCTCATGCTAACCCTCACAGACAGTGTTTCTCTGTTACTACACACCGCGAGATACTCCTGCTGATGCTCCCCGAGCCATGGAGGGTCCGTCCTCTCGTCTCTCGGCTAAAGACGGGTCGGCCTGCGGGAGGGACTCCGGCGAGGACAGAGAGTCTGACACTGCCCGGGACATCAAGACACACTTTGGTGTCTGTCGCTTCATTATGGAGATAGGTAACACCTCTACTCAGGGTAAACTGAGAACTGTGGGGGCCAGGTAAAGAGAAAAAGGCAAAACGTTGTTCATAACTAATAGAATTACAGTAAAACTGAGTAACTAGATCATATTTATGAGGTGATCACTTTGTTTACGTTTTACGTAAACAAACGCGATTAACGTGAATGTATCATGTTTAATGGATGTGATAAAATCATAATTTACCATGTAATAGTAATGATGTAGTGAGTTTAAACATTTTATTATGCCATTTTTAATTTGCACGTCGACATTTGGACTTACTACCTCATAATATTTACATTTGTAATATATTTTGATGTACACGACTTCTAGTTTTTTTCTGTTCAGGTGGAAATGGGTTTAATACACTGTTTGTCAGTTAAATGCCTTATGACACTGCTCATCTGATGCACCAGGCACCACATATTCTACTGGTTTTGCATGGACTCTCTTGACTGAGAGATCCAATGTAAAGTAGTATGTGTGAATGCATCTGTCAAAAACAATGAAACACTGACTTTTATTTTGACATGAGCGTACCCTTCCTCACAACAGGAGTGAAGCTGGGCATGCGCTCAGTGCCCGTGGCCACAGCGTGTGTGCTGTACCACCGTTTCTTTGAGCACGCCAGCATGCGTGCGTATGAACCCTACTTGGTGGCCATGAGCTGTGTGTACCTGGCTGGAAAAGTGGAGGAGCAGCACATCAGGACGCGTGACATCATCAACGTAAGCCACAGGTAATATGCCCGGTTAGGAGTGGATACCGCGCAAATCATACACTGCTCTGTGGCCACGATTGAACCGTACCGTTCATATAGGTCTATAGGTTCAAATTCTCCAATATTCTGACATTGATATCCACTTTTTCAGTTATTATATGAATTATTTGGATCACAGGATGTTAAAAAAGTTAAAAGTATCCATCACAGTTTTTCAGAGACCGGCTAAAGTGCTTGTTTTGCTCAGCTAACAGTAAGAAACCCTGGTATATTCAGATAGAGATAGATAGATAGATAGATAGATAGATAGATAGATAGATAGATAGATACTTTTTTAATCCCAAAGGAAATTCAGGTATCCAGTAGCATCATAAATTGTGCAAACAGCATGTCTCAGCATGAGAAAAAAATAAACATAAAATTTAAAAAAGTTAAATAAAATAAAGTGGAGTAGGGTAGAAAGTAAGAGTATATGAACATACATACACATACATCCTCACATACGCATAAATGTACATATGCGTACCTGTACGTCTCCACTGTCTCCACTGTCTCCACATTGGCCCCCTCTATGGACACAGGCTGCAGGGGGGGCACTGACCTCCGAAAGTCCACCACCATCTCCTTGGTCTCCTTGTACCAGTCAGAGAAAAGCAGCAATGTTTTGAAAAGAGTAAAACTTTTTTAGTCATCACTGTTCAAAGTGGTCACCTTGAACGCTCCCCGCCTGCCTCCCACCTTTCCTCTCTCCTTCCGTTCCTCCCTCGCAGGTATTTTAACAGTGACAGCACTCCTCTCGAATGTGACAAGGAGTTCTGGGACCTGAGGGACAGTGTGGTGCAGTGTGAGCTCCTCATCCTCCGACAGCTCAACTTCCACGTCTCCTTTGAACACCCTCACAAGGTAGGTGTGTGTGTGTGTGTGTGTGTGTGTGTGTGTGTGTGTGTGTGTGCGCGTGTGCGTGCTCAGTTGTTGTGTTTGTGCACATGTGTGTATTCCTGTCCCCCCTGTTTAGTGTTCAGTCTCCCTGTCTGCTGCTGTTACTGTCTGATGTTGTCATGGTTGTCCCGATGTGTTTGTGGGTGCAGCTGCTGTACGATCTGGGTTGAAGTGATCTGTGATTGGCTGATCAGCCTTGCAAATATGAATCTGTTTCCTAAATTTACAATACAAATTCATTTCTGATTAACTGAAATCCAAAATGTTTATTGTCCGTTGTCCCTCTGTCTCTCTGTCTCTCTGTCCAGTATTTACTCCACTACCTGTTGTCTGTGAAGTCGCTCGTGAACCGCCACGCTTGGTCTCGAACCCCTGTCGCTGAGACTTCCTGGGCGTTGCTTAGAGACTGTTACCACGGAGCTATGTGCATCCGCCATATGCCACAACACATTGCCATAGCAACACTGTACCTGGCTCTAAACAGCTATGGAGTGGAGCTGCCTGTCGGGGAGAAAGAGTGGTGGCAGGTGTGTGTTTTCTGTATAACGTTCATAATTACAGACTGAAGAGAGGGGACTGAACAAAAACGTGTGTGCGTGTCAGAGAGCGAGAGGAGGCAGATTTGTATGTAAATTTATTTATTTGAGTGTACAACAGCGCAGCATATTGGGCCCTTATGGAGAGTTATGGCAAACATGTTAGCAAACAGGTGTAAACAGATGTGTCATCCTGCAGCAATGGAGCAACATTATCTTTCACTTGGAGCCACGTCTCTGCCCTCCCCAGAAAAGTCACACAGCTGAAATGCAATTTGCTGAGTAAGCGCTGAAGTAATCAGTCGAGCTCAACAGGTGATGGGAGTTAAACAGTTATTCAGACAGTTTTAAACAGCTTTTCTCAGGTGAAGTAGTTGAACAGCCAGCTGAAGAACTGAGGTACTTTGAGACAGGAGGCAGCAGAGTGATCAGGGGTCACGTGACAATGACAAAAGCCCGAAATTTACTGTTTTGGTTCAGTGTCACAGCTCTCATCAGTGATGTTTTCAGCAGGGGCAGGAAGCTGTTTCCAGGTAAAAACACTTTAAATCCAGCTGCACCAGTCCTGCACCAAACAGCACTCTGCTGGTGAACATAGTGAAGAATACAGCAGCTAAAGAGACTGATGTTCTCCGCAGGAGTCAGCAAGGAGCAAAGCAAAGCTAAGAGAAGAGAGAAACATAGAAAATGATGTGGTGCAGTGATGCTGCTGGCTGTGACAAAGGACAGCCGTGTGCTAACATGATCACATGACAGTGTTGGGACTGCAGCTCGTTTCCTTCGCCCCAAAAATAATCAGAAATCTCAAACAGTTGCGTCTTTCCACAAACGATCTCTCCATTACCTGGGTTAATCCGCAGTTGCTGCTCTGGACTCAGTACCAAAGAAGTCGTCCCTGAGAAATCTAACTTTGACATCTTAACCCTCTGGAGTCTAGGGTGTAATTGGCCGTTTTTGACTACTTTTGATTTTACCTTTATATTTCACTTTAAAAGTTGTTTATCTTGCCTTGCTTGGTATCATTTTGTTCAGCACAACCTCACCTGTGTGAATTTACAGTTATTTTTTAATTTTGACATACTGTGTTAACACACTAGACCTAAAATCACACAAAAAACATAAAATCCGAGTAAGAAAAAAATACATTTTTTACTGTAAAAACCACAAACGTTGAACGAATCGTTTTGGTAACTTAGAATGCAAATATAAATTGTAAATTTCAGAAATGAATGTATAAATTTAGCAAACAACAAAGTTATATACAACTATTTGCATTAAAATGCATGTAATACCCCAGGCGTTTTTTGTACAGCTATAACCAGGTGTCACAATAAGATGCCACAATGGCACAAACTATTTGTGCTGCTCCAAAAAACAGTTCCTGTCCATCACAAGACACAGGCTTGACACTTCCAGGGTGTGTCATTACTACTGTTGTCCACTTGGAGGCTGTGGCTATGGGCACAGGAACATGAGCAGCAGGCCTGGTCTGGGTAACACCAGCCTTGTCCATGCCACAGAGCTGACACACCAGCTCCACCATGAAGTCTTTGTGTGCCATGGACTGCACATTCTTGGCACTGCTCATCTCATGGTGCAAAATGAATGCATTTGTAGTGGCAATGTCCAAGAAGTGCAGCAACATGGTCCTGTACCAGCAGTTTATCTGTGGGTGGAGTAGTACTGTATGAGCTGGTCTGACAGGTCAACTCCACCCACATTTATTATATTTTATATTATATTATATTATTTATTATTATAGTATTTATTATTATATTATAACTAACTAACTAACTAACTAAACAATATAAACACGCCAAATGTCATAAATCTGTCAAATATCTAAACACTCTTGTCGCTATTGTATAACAGCGCTGTTTCTCTTTGGCCGCCATCATTGACGGCCAGTCAAACCCACAATCTGCCCCTCGACCGTAGCAACCAAATGGAGCCCGCTGCCATATTTTTTGATTGGTTGAAAGGGTGTATTTTTCCACCAATAGGAAAGGAGGTGTCATGTTTCTTTGCTTGTAAACTCGTTCCTGCAGCCGACAGATCACTTTCCTCAGAATCGCCCGTTTGTTTTACCGTGTTTTACCGTAGCAAACATGACGACAATGTTTGCTAAAAAACACGATGTAAACAACTCATCATAACTCGGGTTTTACTTGGCCTATCGACACAATTTAAAAACTAGTATATAGTTTGAAGTCCGCATCTTCGACACAAATTAAACGCGAGACTCAGCTGCGTCTTGCTGCTACGTCGTCTTAAATCGGTCACGTGATTTGGACACGCCAGCGCGTCAGTCGACTCCAGAGGGTTAAAGAACCCTCAAACCCCAAAATGATAACAGTAATGACAACGTCAGATAAAAACAGAGTTACAAAGTGCCTTATGATCAAAAGAAGTAAGACAAGTTAATATCAGGAGTGTTTAAGTAGAGATTGAAAAGGGAAACTGAGTTTTGTCTGTCTGAGAACCCTGAGTAGGGAGTTTCACAGCTGTGGGGCACAGTCCACAAAGCGCTGGTCAACTTGAGTCACAAGTCCAGATGTTGAATCCATTAGTCTCACACCATCATCAGGCTTCTGGGGTGTTAGCAGATCACAGTCACAGGCAGGAGCCAGACTGTTTACGGCTTCTAAAAAACAGTTTAAGTTTAAAATCAATTCTAAAAAGTGACGGGCAGTAATGGGCAGTAAGGATTGGTGTCATGTGGTCACTTCTCACATGTACGTGTTAATCCAGCTGCAGCATTTTGTGTCAGCTACAGTTTTGCCCGCTGCCCCAAGATCAGAGGAGCAGCTTACCCCAGGGGTGGGATATATAGTCAATAAGAGGGGACCCAGAGTTGACCCCTGGGGAACACCATAGAAGAAAGGAGCACAATAGAGGAGGCATCACCACAGCATAGCAGGATGTGTTGGACAGATGAAGCACTGCAGAGCCACATCACTGATGACCACATAGCTGATCAGAGAACTGATTAAGACGTTGTGGTCCAAAGGCTGAACTGAGGTCAGGAGGATTCAAATTGAAATGAACTCCAGGTCTGTGTTGGCAGCGAGTGGGAAGTCATTAGTGACCTTGACCAGAGCAGTTGCTCCTCACAATGTTTCAAAGGCTCGATTGTAGAAACCGTTTGTGCGGAGATGATATTAAAAGCTGACGAGGATGGTGCCAAAACACCAGCTCACATTACCATACCAGCCAGCCAGAGCAGTGAGTCGTCCGCCGTTCTGTTTGGCGTAAACTTTAGACCTTTTTGAAGAAAAAGAGAAAATCACATCCTTTCTCTCCCGTCTCACGTTTTAAAAAAGTGAAATTTAAATTCAAACGGGTCCATAAAGTGTCTTTTACAGAATGACTAACACCAACAGGAGCTGCAGCCGTGCACAGGTGTCCCGAGCTTTGAGGGTCATACTGACAGCAACCCTCCAGCTTTTTACCACTGTGCACTTTAACTAAAGTGACATTACCACCTGACCATCCTGCTCCCGCCGCTCTTCAAAGCAGAAGTCCCTCTTGCAAGTGTTAAGTATTAATTGAAGTGCGGCTGCAATTATGGTTTTCCATTGTCCAAGAATTTTACAAATGAGGTCTCTTTTGTTAGCGCTTTGATTTCAGAAGTCAGCGTGTCCAAATGCAAATGGGAAAAGTCAGGATTTGTTATGGTTTTCTGCTTCAGTCCTCACGGCAATAAAATCTAGGTCATCTGAAATGGTGTGTGTGGACCTTTGATGTCCACTGTTTATTGAGGCCAGGTGTGGAGCTGAAGTCTGTGCTCTGTGTGTGTGCGCACGTGTGTGTAGGTGCTGTGCGAGGACGTGACCAAAGCAGATATCGACGCCGTGATCTCAGACCTCCTTCTGCTCTACGACATGGACGCCAAGTTTATCTGAAGGACACGCCCACGAGCTCCGCACGCGGGAAACACAGAGTTGTTTTGTCTGTGTTGTGGTGTGTGTGTGTGTGTTTGCTTGTTTTGCTGAACTCCTCGGGCCCAAAGACTGTGCATGCACTTTATTTGAGGGGTCTTAGAGCTTTGTGGGGACCAAAATTCTGGACGGTACAAGTTTAAATCCATTTTTTCAGGTTAAGACATATTTTAGGTTTGAACTTACAAATATTATAATGTTAGAGCAAGGCATTCAGTTATAATGAGTACGTTTAATATAAGGGAACACATCATGTCAGTGACGGTCCTCACAAAGATAGGTGTACATAGATTTTTCTGTCCCTGCAGGATGAATGTGTGTGTGTGTGTGTGTGTGTGTGTGTGTGTGTGTGTGTTATTTCCTGCATGTGTGTGGGCAAGTGTCAGGGTTCAGGTGCGTTTGTGTGCGTGTGTGTTTGTGCGCGTTTGTGAGAGGGAGAGAAACACTTTGTGTCGCCCCAGTTAGCCTGTGAGCTGTGACAAAAACACACCTGCACTACTGCTTCCCGCCACCCCGGGGAGACATTTCTCACGTCCTGGTCTCTGATCTCTCAGGTCTGCAGAATACTGATGTGCTCTGGAATATATCATCAGCACCAGGTCTCTGAGAAACATCCCAGTCCTCAGCACCACAGATCCCATCACACTCCACTCATCATGTGTCCAAACTACGAACCACTGTATGGGTTTGTTGGCAAAACTAATAAAGGTCAGCATGTAGCTGTTATTAATAATTCAGTAATTCCAACGAATCCTTGAAATGCAATGAACTTGTGAACACAATTAGACACTTATTATTGATTAACACTATCCTAACACATTTCTTCATTAGGATAATACTCGTATTAAATATGTAGTGAAGGATAAGTCCTGATTGTTGCATTGTTTCAGTCCAGACCACTTTGCTGCATAAACCTGCGTTCAGCAAGGAACGCAAGGGAGATTTTCTGAGCTGGAAATCAGTCAAATCCAATCAAACCGAACTCATCTCAGCATTGCACATCATTGTATAAAAAGCATATTCACATGTGATTGCATGAATTGGCTTAATGACCTCTCCATCATAATTAATGTATCATAGTGATTACAGCAGCAGTTCAAGTGTAGTGGCAGCTCAAGTGCCTCTTTGTTCAGTCTTGCTTTGTGTGTTTTCGCAGTGAGGTCCTTCTCATGAATAAGTTAAAAGACAGTTTGTGATGTTTGGTGAAGGACCGTGCAGATGAACGGTTTGCGAGTGTGTGATCAAATGTCTCTGCTGCTAGCGCTCCACAGTTCTAATTTGGATTTTACATTGTTCAGAGTGGACTCCGTCCTGTTTCAGGGATATGTCTGTTCATATTCTGTGTTTCCTCGTTGTCACTAACTCCCATGAAGAAAGCAGCGATGCACTGACAGCACGCACAGGTTTAGCAATATCTTCTTCCTCTGTGCCATGGAGCTGCATTGTTGACCTGAAATGAATAAAAACACATCAGTGAGTCACGCTGTTTATGAGTTTGTCCTGTAATTTAACTGGTTAGCCAGGTATGTTGAGTCAAAAGTCGGTGACTGTTCAAAGTCACGAAGCCGGCTGTCTTTTAACCTGGTTAGATCACCATGGTAACAACTCACCTGCCCTAGAGGAGGTCACGCTCTGAGTTTCAGATTTAAATTGGCCACAGAAAGTTCATCATCAGCTCTGTGATGATGATGATGTGTGAGTGACGTAAATGTTCGGCTGACGTTACGCATGCACATGCACAAACATGAGTTATTCAACAGTGATGTCAGCCAATGAAGCCTTGCAGCACAAACTGTTTGCCCCGTGTCGCCTCAGGAAGCCTCATACGTTCAGCTGGCGATGCAGAAAATGCATGCTCATGTTTCTATGATGATCCTGACTTACTGTTAATTCCATTTCAAACTACGGACACTGCAGCTCATGGAGCACTGATCCAAAAATCAATTAGTCTATTGGCAATCATCACATAAAATATTCAATAAATCAATAAAATGAATTGCATTTCCATGTATCCCTCATCACTAGACTGTCAGATCTAAATGCACATCTTCTGTTGTGTTGAGTGCATCAGATTTTGAGTGTAATGTGCAGCATTAGAGGTAAACAGCAGGCACTGAGAGTGCTGAGTGGTCAAATAAATATATCAATTTTCAAACTTACGCAATGAACAATTTTCTGCAAACACTCCTCTCTGGCAGTATTTGCAGCGCTTCCCTTTGCTGTAATCATTTTTATATTCTTCACAGCTCTTCATCTTAACGACCTGTTCCTCTTGACTGAAGTAGGCAGGATGCTATCACTCCGTGTCACGCCGAAGCATGAGACACCCCCTTTCATGGGAGCGTGCGCAGAGCCTGAAGAAGAAAACCTGGGTTGAGAAAGAAATGTGATCAACTCTGTTGTGATGGTTATTATTTTTGATTGTGGATGTAGGTTTTCACTAGCGAATCCTGAGAAAGCCCAGCTATGTTGAACTTGTTTTGTAGTGCAGCCCTGTGCTGCTCCAAGCGTGGATTACTCCGCTGCTGAAAACAGACCCTCAAAGATGATTTTTTCCTCCTGGCTGAGGAACAAGAATTCACAGCTGTTTAGGAAACAAGCCACCCTCCTAATAATTCATTCAAATATGTGTTTATGACCAGCTTTTGAACCCAAGTGTCAAACAGGAACAGGAGGACCATCAAGTGTCTCTGCATGGCTACAGGTTGTAACAAAGTCACTCACACGCCGAGCAACGTTTCTCTTTCATGGTTCTTGAAGATCGCTCATCCAGATTTACACATGACTATTCAAAGTTTATTGTTAATGAATGTGTTGTGTTCAGTTTGCAACTAATTCAACACTGCGCGTCCTTGGCTCTCCAGCAACACACTCGCCAAGTGATCTGATCAGCAGTTCTCGACATATGGGAAGGACAGACAGACAATCACCAAACCCACCGTCTATCCACTCGTCATTGTTCTGTTCTCAGTCCAGTGATTCATCGCAAAGTTAAGTATAACTCTGAAGTGTTGGAGAGTAATTAATACTAGACTGGATTGGAAACGTGCTTGCAGTCTGTAACAGTGACTGATGAACCTGTACGACTGTAAGTGACATGAATTCAGTCCAGATCAGTGTTTCAGAGCAGTGCATTATTTGGAATCACAGTGTCAGTTCTTTTGTTACATTCACCAGCTGCAACACTGACACTGGCACCGTTTTCCCTTCTTGTGAGTCTGTGTGTGTGTGTCGTCATGGCAAAATGTGGTCGCCGCAGACACCTCCTGCAGCAGGAACTACCAGAGAAGTGGTTGGAGTACTCCACCAGGTGTTTTTAGAGGAAGGCTTGGCTTCAAAAAAGGAAAATCAGTTGGAAGTGTTGGAATTGCAAAGTTAATAGAGACTAATGCACAAAGACTTGCTGCCGCAATAAATGTAAAAGGTGCTGCCAGAAATGATTATTATTTAATCGGAGTGTGCAGGCTTATGCAGTGAGAGTGTATTTTTCTGGATTTTTGTATAAAAGATGGAACAAGACTGACACTGTGATGTCTTTACATGCAATAACCTGCAATTCATAATGTTGTGTAGTATTTTTTAAATCCATTGTATATGTTAATGGACAAATGTCAGTGTCGTAACTGTGCAGGTTGCAGTCATTAAACTTTAGGGGTGTGCAGTTATGATTAGGTGAATGCTGAGTGGGAGGACGGGTTCAGTATTGCAGCAACGACGGCAACAGGTGTCGCAGCTGCAGAGATCCCATTGCAAAGGTGGTCTCCGGTCACTGTTGTGTACAACTGAACGCGTGTAACTAAGTGTTACAGCATAACTGCTTTGCATTAAAAGGTCGTTGATATATTTGCAGTAAAGGAAAGTCCAAGGCCTCTGAAATGATGTAGGCATTCTGTCATGGACTTCCAGATAAATAATCTCACTGAGGGTTCACCATCACACTAAATCTTTGTTTAGAGGTGTGGGATTTGGCAGGGGTGAGAGGAATCAGACCGAGGTTCTCTTGGATATAAATTTAAAACTAGCCCGTCTGTGAACAGCCCGTATGTCAGACGCAGCCCAGGACTGAAGCATCTCTGTGGCACATCTGACCAGAGTGGAGTGTCGGTGACTTTTTAATGTTGAGACTGTTTTGTGAAACAAAGACGTGTACCGCTGCCAGCAGAGATGTCCCACTCTGATTCGTCTGATTTTCCTTGTCTTCGCTGTACAAAGCATCTCAGTCCTGATATTTTTAGAAGAGGAGCGTTTTGGCTTTCTTACCTTTTCATATTTATCTTGTAAAATCAGATCTTCCTGTTTTGTGTGTGTGAGTGTGTGAGTCCGGGATAAAGGAGTCATAGTCACATGATCATCTCTGACACATCTGAGTCTCTCTTTCTGTCTTTCCCTCTCTCCCCTCTTGCTCCCCTCCCCGTGCATTCTGCCTCTCTTTACGGGACAAGAGACCTCGCGTGCATCCCAATCGCATCACGTGTCATACGATATTCCTCTTCCTGACACATTCTCTCCCCCCTCATCTGTCACTCTGCTCCAACTCCAATTTTTCCCTCCTCCCTCATGTAGCTGCTGGGGAAAAATCTGGCTGTCCTTCTCTTAGCTGCTCCTCATTTGCTACCCCCCACCTCTTTCTCTCCCTCGCCATCTCTTTTGCCTCCCGTCTCCACGTCGCCCTCTTTCGCCCTCTTCTAAATTCCTTGTCCTCTCTCCACCTGTTTTCTTCTCACCCTCTGTCCTCCTCCCTGTGTCTCCCACTTCTTTCCTCTCTCCTCCTCCCTTCTCCTTCCCCTTCCCCCTTGCTCTCCTCCTCCCTCTGTCTCCCTAATGCTATATTAATAATGGAGAGGGTGCATGTTCAGCCAGGCTTCATGAATTAACCATCAGATGGGAAGGAGTACTGAGGGAAGGAGTCCGAGGAGTAGGAAAAGAGAGAGTGACACGGATGGATGAGAGGTGGAAGGAGTGAGGTGAGGGGAACGCAGGGGATGGAAGGAGGGGTGAGGAGGAAAAGAAGGTGAAGAGGGAAAATGGCAACTCAAGGAGGGGAGCTTATTGTTGTATCACACTTCAACACTTTCCAGCCCGCTCTGATCGCTTCTCATCTCCCCCTGCGTGCTCCTGATCTGCTTACACATCACTTCAGCCTTAACTCGGGGCTTGAGGGGAAGTCAGAAGGTCACACACACGCGACCAGCTGTGTGTGTACGTCTCCGTGTGCACATGTGTTTGTATTGAAATGACAGTTTGGGATGTTAATGTTATATCAGGGCTGCAGTCTGCAGGCTGAGTGCCCTTGAACTGATAAAAGCTCTGCAGCCCTCAGCCTCAGACCTATTAGACATCAACCAAGCACTCCTAAACACTCTAAATGCCTAATGCATAGACAATAGATTCAAGAGAGCACATTGTGTTTGTGTGTGTGCCTGTGTGTGTGTGAGTGTGTGAGAGAGAGAGACAGCGTTCTACGTGATTCATCGTCCATGTAAACAGTGAGATGAAAAGATGGATTGGGTCAGCATGCAGACAAAGCCATCAGACCATCAGTCAAAAGTCTATCAGGACCTTTCAGGGTGCACCCTTTGTTCCTGGCAGCATTAATACAAACGCTGACTGTCAGAGTTGACTTTGGAGGCAGTGAACCCCCGAAAACCTCTGTATTTCTGCACAGCAGTAAATATTACTAAGTACTACTCATAAAAAAATCTTTAGCTGCCATTTATTGAGACTCAACAAGACTGTGCAGCCATGCACTGGACATAGGACAGCAGTGCTCTGAATGAAATGCCATTGGCAGCATGGTGATCACAAGGGTTAGCATGCTAATATACTGATGCTAAGGAGGTGCATTATTTGCACTATACACTCACTATCTTAGTTGATAGCATGATGTTAACATGCCAACAAGTGGCAGTAAATACAAAACACAGTGGAGAGCTGTCTCAGCAGGTTTTAGATGGATTGTCACTTTTCATTCCATTCATTCCATCAAAACTGTCGCCTGCCCAAACGACTTCATATCTTTAAAGCTACGGACATCACTATCAGCCTCAGCTGCATGTTGTGATTAGCTCTAATTTGAATGGGTTAGCATGCTAACATACTAAACAAAGGTGGTCAACATTATAGACATTACAGCTGCTGTATCACTGCAGCGCTGGCTCCATCTTCATGTGTTTTGCTGGTTGCAATACAGATGCACAGGTGGTATGTTTTGCTGATATTCCTGTAGCATTGAAGCAGTGCAAGGATTTCACTGAGCACAGCTGCACCGACTTCCAAGGTACATGGAAAAGGGAAAAAGTCCACAGGCTGAAACATGTTTATCTCACCTGTCACTTACTGGATATCTTCAGAGTGAAAGAACTGGTCTGGATATTTGAAAATAAGGCTGACTGTGAATAGATGTTGTTGATAAGCACCAATCAGGGGCACCGGGCTAACCCCTGAATAGTTTTAAGGCAGGTGCGTGGAAGCATTTTCAGTTTGTGCAGGTCTGGTTTAAGTGTGTGTTTTCAGTGTTTTAAGTGGGCCTAATATCAGTCCACACAGCACAATATTTATGCAACTTGGCCACTAATCAGGCAGAAATCCTATTCTTAGTTCCACTCTCTTCCAGATGAGGTGTTTGAAAGGACAACATTTTTTGTGTATATTTGCAGCAACAGTAAAACAGATTAGCGCTCATCTGCAAAGAAAGTATCTCAGATTTTTTTTTTTCTTGTGTGTGTGCCTCTGGGAGATGGTGTGGAACAGTTAGAGATAAGAAGAGTGAAAGATAAAATCAGCAACAAAGCTTTTCATCAAGACGTGTGTGTGCGTGTGTATGTGTGTGTGTGCCTGCATGGACGGGCAAGTCTGCGGTCCATCTCCCTGCAGTGTGGAGGATATCTATTAATAAGTTCATCTGATTCATCTATAAATACATTTCTCCTCTTTCTCCTCACACTGGCTCGCTGCATAACAAGCTTTGACAGTAGCCAGTTGGGTATAGCCATGCATGTAGATGGGGAGGGGGGGGCTGTGGGTGCAGGGAGTTGGTGTGTGTGTGTGTGTGTGTATGCATGTTGGCAGGGGGCTGCATGAAATGCATGCATGATTCTTTGTTCTCCAGCACTAGGGTGTGCTAGCTTTCAGCACAGCGGACAGCGCCTCAGGCCTCTAGTTTGGTCACACACAGCAGAAGAGGAAGGGTCTGTTCTTCTCGGCCAACGCTGGGTTTGTTACCCACGACCCATGAGCTGCACACCAGTTGAGCACTTCCCAAAGTGGTCCCCCAATCCTTCAGTGCTCTTTGAGTGGGTTCAACGCTGCCCCCGGGTGTAGGAAACATACATTTTCAACAAGGTCACTTTTTAACCAAACAGTGATTCCAGATAGTTTGAGGTTCAGTCGGGCTCAGCCGCTCTTTGTTTCATCACTTGCTATCGCTGCACAGACAAAGAATCCATTTCTCCTCCTGTCATGAGAACTGCTGCAGTTGCTGCTTCCAGAAGACTCATTTCCTGCTGTGCTCCAGAGAAGCTCCCTGAGAACCAGACACCAAATGTTTCAAACAGCAAATGGAACAAATATTCATTTTGAGTCATTAGCCGGATGCAGTTTGAATCAAGATTGTTCTCCATCATCAAGAAATAAGCCACATGAACATTTATGTAAATGTTGCCAATGAATTTGGTGAGTTAGTACTGACTTAACCAAAGTTAACATGCGGACAGGAAAGAGAGTACATTTAGTCATGAACAGTACAGTTTCTGAGCTACTATATCCATTTCATCCTGCTTCTGCATTACATTTAACGTAACATTTAATATGACGTTTTACATGAAAAATGATGACCTTGTGAAAAATAGTTTCCAAAGCCTTGTCTGATTGAGGTTTATGGCCATGTTTTATCTGTCGATGAGTCACTAGTAGTTCTTTTGTTAACTCCTTGGCTTGTTTCATTTCAATAAATGTTCAAGGTCCAAAAAGGTAAAATTAGCCAACACTTCACACGCACACACAAAATCCAAGAAATTATCAAAAAGTATATAAAAAATTTTAATTTGTGGAGTGTTTATTCTTCCATCGATGATCTTATGACCCCTGCTGGATTTATATTGTGACTCTCAGGTTGATAACCACTCTACTTAACTGCTAAGAGTAATCTGAACTATAGCTTCACCTTATTTAAACATGTAATATACAGTAATATACACATACATGCATACAGGAGCAACTTTTATGAATAATGTGTACTTTTGCTTTTTTACTTTAATGACATTTTGGTGATAACACCTCTATGCTTTTGCGCGCATTGTGTGCATAAAGATGACTCATTTCAATTAGAAGTCCTCCTTACATGGTGTTTACAGTGTGCCGAACAACCGCTCTCTAAAGAATGTGAGTAAACTGAGGGTTTTGCAGTTTGAATAATTAGTTTAAATTTAATTTATTGGTTTTCAAAATGTAAAGCCAGCAAAGTTAATTCAAATTCAATATACTGAATCAAAAACTGGTCACATACAGAAACAATACAAACAAAGCTTCCTTTTATGTAGTCTAATATTGAAGACACACAGAACTTACAGCTACAGGTGCTGTTGGAGTGATGCAAAATAAATACAAAACTAACCATTATGGTTTTGTTAGCATCAAAAGAAATAACCCTGAATCATCTTATGTATCAAAGAAAAAATGACAATTTTCTTCAAACTGTAGAAAAGAGAGGTCTGAGTTCCAACGTCGAGACAATATATTCTGGGAAGCCTGCTCATCTTTTTTTTCGTAGAAACTTAATAATTAGAGCACATTTGATCCATTTAATTCATTATCTCAAGTCAAAAGACGTCAACTCGGGTCAATATCTGACAAGAATAACTCAAATTTAACACTAAATTCCTGTCCAATATTCCACAGTGAAGTTGTTAGACTGCTGAAGATTCTTCTTGTGTGTGTGTGTGTTTTAAATATGTTGGTTAGTAAAATCAGTTAGGATTGCAGGTGTTCTTGGATTTGTAATTTTATATCTTTTGATCCCATTTACCGATTGGCTTTGTTGGTTTACTGTATCAAATTATTTCCATCTACGTGTTTATCATATCTTCTTTTGTCTCCTCTTAACTGTTCTGTGTTTTCCAGGCTAGACTGGCACACCTCGCTCTCTCATCTGTGTGGTAGTGCTTGGTGCTTGATCGGCTGGTTTGCGCATGTTACCTCTTGAGTTAAATCGCAATTGATCTGACCATATAGCTTTTTATAACATTATTATATTTCCATTGGCTTTACTTCATGCGCAAAACATGCCACAAATGCCAGAGGAAATGTATTAGATTTGTTCTATAAAGCATAAAGGGATGTTATTATATGTTGGAGGTGGAAATAAATAGAATCCCCAATAATAACCTATGATTTTTTTAAAAAAATCTTCTTTAAATATGAGCTTAGGTGCACAATTGTAATTCAGCAGTGAGTGGATTTGATCATGGTTGCTGTCTGAGGCTGTGATAAAGATATTTTACAGTAGTTTATAAACTTTCTGCAGTAATTCAAAGATTTGTCTCACTGTGGGCTTGTTAACTCCCTAAATTAACAGTTAATGCTGTGTGTCATCACAGCATTAAAGTAGAATGCTTTGTGACACAGTCTTTCTTTACATTGTTGGTTAAAGGGCTAACACCGGGCACGACATGTCGCGAGCGGGTCTTGTCTGGGCTCGTGTAGATCCGTAAGTGTTTGTATTTTTTAAAGATGGCTCTAAATACAAACTGATAACACCCTCCACAAAAAGCGTACACTGCGGTGTGCCCGGTGTCGTCATCACGCCGCCGAGTAGGTGGGGGGTGACGTATGGAGAGCAGTGCTCTACCCCCCCTCCCTCACTCGGTTCTTCTCGCGGATGCTGCGACCGAGCTCCTGTGCGCGCGGGCTCTCGCAGCGGCTCAACCCCTCCTCCTCCTCCTCCTCCAAAGATGTCGCATGAGCTTCTTCTCTCACCGCGGCGTTTCTTTTCTTTTTTTCTTTTCTTTTTCTCCCAGTGCCCTTAACAGTTAACCGAATTCGGTCACATTAGCAGCTCTCACTGCCGGGAGCAGCTAGCCCTCGTCTAGGCGCACGGACTGCCCCCCCTCCCTACAACGGAGGTGTTTAAACCCTCAACCCGGCGCATCCTCTCTCTCTCTCTCCCGCTCTCTCTCTCTCTCTGTCTCTCTCTCTCCTCAACCGCCGCAGAACTCCGCCGAACAACCGTCAGGTGACCGCGCGGAGCGGAATATTCATCAGCACCGTCGTCGTCTTTCATCCCTTCACTCCTTCGGACTCCAGGCTGCTGCCGCAGCCCCGGTCCCCCCTGTATCCTCTCATCCGGTTTGGGACATTCTCCGCTCCACGCACACGCAGATTAACGGGGATTCTGCCTCCCCGCCCGCGCGCTGATGCTGATGTCCTTGAGCTCGGCCTGCACGGTGAGTCGGTGAGTCCGTGCGTGCCTGCGTGCGTGACTGTTATTTACCCCGGGCGCCCGAGCACCGTTTTTATCAGGGAAGATGTGTTGCTCGAGATGTGATTCATGAGCAGCACGCAGGAGCGTTTTAATGGACTTTGACAATGTAAATCAGGGCCTAATGTGGAATTTCTCATCCCGGGCCTTACACTGCTATAATAATAGCCTATACAGTAGGGCATACCATAATACTCTGCCAAACAGCGCTATGACATTATGAGGGAGTATGTGTGTATGCGTGTGCACGCGGGGATGTGCTTGCGCGCGTGTGAGCTAATGATACATATCCATCCATCCATCCATCCATCAAATCCACCCCTTCGTGTCCTGTGTTAATTGATGAAGCGCTGTCGCTTGCCTGTTGGTTTTCCCGGGCGCTAGTCTGTCCCAGGCTATAGGCTGTGGGGTATCAGTTGCGTTGTTTGTCTCGGTTACGGCGCGTCGTACCTGCAGCGCTGAGCTGCGGGGGTGTCGGTTTGATCTGGTAATGATCTCTGGCCGGAGGGACCTTCACAAGTCGCCCGGCGCAGGGTGGGTGTGAGTTGGGCAGAGCGGGCCGGTGGTGGCTGGGCCGGTAACCTTGCGGAGGGACATCGGGTTGGCAAGTGGCGCACCATAGGCTACACTCTTTCTCCTTGCATTTTTGTAGGCGCACGGTGTAGTTTCTCGGCAGCGAGCAGGACCTCCTCTTGTTGCCGTATATGTGTTGAGGATGAGGATGAGCAGAGGGATGAAGCTCAGGCACGTCTGAAGGTGACCAGGAAAGGTCGTTTTGTGTGGGAAACACACTGTTGCATGGGGCAATTCCTTGCTAGAATAAAGTGTGTAAGTGTGTGCACCTTTGGGTGGAGGTGGATAGTGGCTCGTGTGGGAGGGACATGGGACACTGTGAGAGTGTGTGTGTGTGTGTGTGCAAGTCTGTGAGATGTAAGAGAGATGGATAGGCCCACACATTAGAGTGGACATGGATCAGTCTTAACTGGGACTTTCTTTCTTTCCAACCCCCCCCCCTTCTGTGAAAGCATCATCATCCTCGTCATCGTCAGCATCATCCAGCTGATTTAATGTGCTCTATAGTAATGCAGATATCTGTGCCCTGTTGGCGGCCCACCTTTAACGGCTCCAGCCACTGACTGTGTCGAATTCTAAGTGTGCTATTCCCGCTGGGCATTACAGAAGTGTGTGACTGGCGCCGAGCCAGCGACGGCAGGCAGCAGCCCAGATACAAAGGCTCTGCCAAAGGTGACCCTTCAGATGCCTGTTGGAAAGTAGGACTGCAGGTGCACAGGTGGACCGCAGAGTAGCCTGTGTAGGCAGGGAGATGAAATACTGACAGGTCAACGCGCACACACACACACACACACACACACACACACACAGAGCAGCAATGTGAGCACAGTCACCTAGGATGACTGCTGTGTGCACAAGAAGTAGCGACATGAACGCGAATGCACCCATACGTGTCAACTCACATGTGTTTAAGTGTGTGTGTATAGGACCTGGGTTGCCCCATCCAACACATAACACAGACACACACACACACACACACACACACACACACACACACACACAGTCACACAGCATGCGAGGCCCCGCTGGCCTAGAATTAAATCCCGTGAGGACCTTCTCTCCTGAGTCTTCCCCACTCTGTACCCCTCTCAACCTTCTTGCTGCCGCAATAAAGAGAAAATACCCAAGGGAAAAGACTGGCCACTTTCTTTAAAAAAACAACAACCCCAAAAACAACAACAACAACAACAACAACAACAAAAAAAAACAATCAAATTGCTGCGACCCTCTGAGGGATGGTGCAGGAGCAGGGCTAACATTCAGGATACATGTGCAGGCCACCGAGGACTATGGTGACCTTTTATCTGACTCTTTTCATGTTCAAACACGTTTTCAGCCGGGATAGCCCCGTCTCCCTCTCACACTTTCATTTTGAAAGCACTGCGGTGCATGACACATTGGTGTGTGTCATGACAGAGATCATACAAGTGATGTCTCTGGGCGTGCGTGTTAGTGTCTTTGTGTGTTTTCTGTACATTCATGATGCTTGCATCCTCTGGCTAAAGTGGACCGTATTCGTGTGTGTGTGTGTGTGTGTGTGTGTGTGTATGCAAGAGTTAGGAAGGCGTAACAAATCGAGTAACAAAGTGTTGTGTGTGGGTTTTTTTTGCAATTTATGTAATCACACGTGCACACACGCACACACATGTGCACTGTACACTTCAAAGCTCTGAGACAAACAGAGAGATGCGGTCAGAGTTAGTTGCAGGAGTTGGGAGGCTGAACAGAAGAGCTTTTTCTCATGTGAGCGTTATAAAATCAGACAGAATCAGTGAGTAAGAGACCGGGCTGCGAAGAAAATGCGCGACGGTCTGAGTAAATAAATGATTGCAGTAGCAGGAAGCAGATAGACAGGGAGAGCGACAAAATGAGGGAGTCGGGGGGGGGGGAAGGTAAAATAATAACAAGCAATGAGACACCGCAAGACAAGGCATGCAGGAATAAGAGAACACAGACAGTAAACCCATATAGATAGAGTAGACAGATAGATGGGAGAGCAGGCAAATAAGAAAAGATGGAGAGCGAGAGGAAGCTTCAAAGGCAGAGCAGGGTGACTCAGTCATAAACTAACACTCTCAGTCAGGATTGAGGCATGGCAGGGAAGAGAGGAGAAGAGGGAGGGAGAAGATGCGAGAGGCAGAGGGAGCTGAGGGAGAGCGAAGAGTGGAGAGGAGGGAGGAGAAACGGAATTACTGATGAGCTCCGCTTCGCTTTCTTTAATGCTCATCCTTATGTAAAATACCCTGGTAGGGAAGTCAGAATATGTTGTGTCATGTGTGAGGCTGTGAATATTTAGTTACAGGCAGTGCTAATTGCTCATGTGGGAAGAAGCTCCGCCTCAGCCAGAGTGGCTGAAGGAGAGCAAGTTGCTTCTCTAGCCCAGCTGTACCGAGCGCTATCGGTGTCAGATTCATTTTAATGAAATCGCTTCCACAGATGGGTTGAAATGTTAATTCAGTGATTAGGAAATTGTCTTTCGCTGGATTCAACAAGAGCAGCTCACTTCAGGAAATTTCCCTCTTTCAGGTCTCACAAGCTTTTTATTAGACCGAGCAAATTGAACACGAGTTTAGTCGCGACTGCAAGGCATGGATGAGTCCAGGCGTGGCGTGGTTTGCGTCAAAGTCCGCAGCTCCAGATCATCCTCCGTGAAGGCAGCGGTTACTCTAACTGAGGGACAGCTAGTAGAAACCACAACCGCCGGTTAACCAAGGAAATCACTGAGACCTTTATACAAGTGAAATGATATTTGGGAGGTGTTTTCAAAGTTTTAAGTGAAGAACAATATAGAATAACACCAGAGTATGACAGTGCACTTATGGATGGTGGAGATGTAATGATATCCAGTGCAGTCAATATTAGATCTTCTGAAAATGATTATGCACATGCTTTATTCCTACCTCAGGAGATTGTTTGAGATCCAATGATGCAAACCTCAGTCTAAGACTTTGTGCAGAATGCCAGCTTTGATGTTTTTGGAATCTATAAAGCTTATTTTAGCATATGATTGTATTGTTTTAACCTGGCACCTGACATTATCCCCAACTCTGCAGCTCCTTGGACCTCTCAGGAGCATTTTGGGCATCTTATAATTGTGTGATGTTCCCAGAGGTCTCAGGAAACAGCTCCGAAAAGTTCAAAACCTGTTCGCCACAGTGGCTCCCCATCACCAGGCGGCAGACAGGCGCAGCGAGCGATTAGCTGGTGAACACGGTGCAGCGTTCAGCAGCTAAAGAGCCAGATATCTAATATATTAAGAGTTGATGGGGTGAGGATGGAGCTTACATTTATCAGAAAACAATGCTGCACAGTCCCACCCCACCCTGCTGTTTGCTAACCTGTTAGCCATATGCAGTTTATAATGTAATGATATGGCAGTGTTGCTGCACTGTCAGATGGATTATTTGGGTCCTCATTTTCTAAAACGACTGTGTATGAAGTCACACCTGTGTATTTATTTAGTCACACTAATGGTGAATCTTTAACCACCACATCAAATGTACAAGTTTCCCAGCTGAGTCCAGCCTTAGCGCGCCTCGTCTCTGCTTCGCAAATGATTTAATGTAACGATAGTCAGTGAGATCAATAGAACAGAGTGGTAATGTTTTATCTCTTCTCTGCTCTCTCTCAGGTCCTGGTGGTGCAGCAGTAGCTACCTCTGAACTGGATCCACTTCCTCTATCTGATTTATCAGCCGCCTTTGCCCCGCTCACCCCTCTCTCCATCCATCCATCATCCGTCCATCCCCGTCTGTAAGTCCGTCAGCCCGTCCGTCGTCCATGGACTGGCCGTGACCCTGGAGGGAGGGGGACAGAAACGCAGAGGAGACGAAGTAAAAGAAAGCTGGATTCATTCAGACACCACGCTTCTGAAGTGCCCCCGCTCGCTGTCCTCGATCCCCCTCACCTTCCACCTCCTCCTGTTATGGAGAATTAAGGGAGCAGTGGGAGGTGCTAGTGAGGAGAAAAAAGAAATTATCTCCCAACGCCCCTTCATTGCCCTTAAATCAAATTAAAAAAGGGGTTAGGCGTGTCATTATAATTGCACATTTTTAAGTAAGAAATCAAGACAGAACCGAGATTCTGACTGGTGAGCATATGAACAAACGAAGCAAACGAAAAGGGAATTGAGTTGAGGACCGACTACGGAGAAATAGGAGGACCAAAACAGAAAAACCCTCACTGACATGTCAACAACAGCCACGATGGGTGAAATGGCAAACAGCGCGGTGGAGTTTTATCCCAAAGGGACTCGAGGCGGGGGCGGAGGAGGAGGAAGGGCAGATGGCAGCCATGCAGGGGGAGACTTCAGGGTCACGGTGAAGGAGCTGAGGGAGCTGATGGAGCTCCGGGGCGCCGATGCCCTGCAGAAGATCCAGGATAGCTATGGAGACACAGAGGGGCTCTGCCAGAGACTACAGTCCAGCACCACTGACGGTGAGCAGGCCTGGGTAGAGAAGGGTTAAATTGGTAAAAAAGTAGATCACGGGATGGATGGATGGATTAATAATGGAGGAGTAGATGGCTAGATGCATGAATGGGTGAGAGCACAGCTGTAAAAAGACTGATGGAAGAATGGTTGGGTGGATGAGTAGATACATGAATGGGTGAATGGACCGCTGGCTCGCTGCGTGGATGGATTTGAGGAGGATGAATGAAGAGGTGTTTGCAGGGAGATGAATTGGTACGTTAAGATGAGATGGGTGACAGAGGGGAAGGATGCAGGGTGACGTGAAAGCTCTTCCGTCAAAAAGCCGAAAACACATTTTAGTCATGAGATGTAATCCTGGCTACATCTGGCTGCTGAAGCCCGACGCACAGAGAATATGGGTGGATGCAGTGATTGATGAAGGGGTGAGAGGATTACAGTGGATGAATGGATGAAAAGCGGAGCAGAGTAAATCAATAAATGGATGAATGGAGTGAAATTGTTCACGGATTGTCTGGAATCTCTAATAATGCACCTGTTATTACTGCTGACAGTGGCTGTAAGCTGTGCACGGGACTGCAACTGTCTTCATTGTTCTTTCCATTAATTATGTTGAAGTGGGAGCTAACGGCTGCCGAAGAACTACACAGGAGTTTTTCTGATGATCGACTACACAAGTAATTGACTCAAAGCTTCAGCTCTAAATCATTTTGTTACTTTAATGACAAATAAGTCATAAATTACTGGAAATGAAACAACTGGTCATGTAACCGTTGCAAATTCTAATATTTAACTCTCTAATAATAAGCAATAATCTGTTTTTTTGTATCCTGGATTTATTTGTGTTTTAAATTTACAGTTAAATTAGACAAAGCAAGCAGTTTATAGACCATTAATTGTAAAAAATACCAATAGATGAATTTAAAGATGAGTTCATAATGGTTAGTTGCAGCCATGGCAAAGTCTGTTAAATGTGTTGACAAACGAGTCGACTGATCTCTTCATTTGATTGATTGACTGACTGTTTCTACACTAATGCTGTAAATTGTATTGATACCTTTCAGTTGTAACCTTAACCCCCCTTTCACCTCTCTTTCACACACACACGCACACACACAAACAAGAAACTAGTTAATATAATTACGACAGACAAAGATTTGTAATGACCACTGAAGACAGGATTCGGGTCCCTGTGTGTTCATTGTGTGTACTTGTGTGTGCACTATGTTCTAACAGGGGTGTGGTACCACACTACGCCCACTCCTTCAACTAGTTTGTAACCTAGCAACACAACAGCAGAGAGAAGTTGGCTGGGAAAGTCAGCAAGAGAGAGAAAGATGACTGAGAACTGTGAGATGGAGATGGTGAGGAACAGAGGGGGGTGAATGGAGGAAGAAACGTGTGTGTGTGTGTGTGTGTGTGTGTGTGTGGTTTGTGATCAAGTGGAAGCAAAGTCTATGAGATGTGTGTGTGTGTGTGTGAAAGAGAGAGATGGAGGAAAAGTGAGAGAGTCGGTGGGTGTCGAGTTACAGTAAGTCTGTATTGAGTGTTGCTAATTTGACACTGTGAGCTGGTCAGGAATCAGTGCAGCAGGTCCCAGCAAACCCAACACACACACACACACATACACAGAGTCATGTATCTACAGTTGTCCCTACAAAGCTCAGTTGGCAAACAACACACACAAACAATGCTGCACACACTGGATGGGCTTCTCTTCACTGTGCTGACTTGACATATGGCCTCATCTGCTGTACAAAACCAGCCGAGCAGCCAGAAAACAAATCTGGATGCAGGGAGATGTTTCCCTCACGTGTAGAAATCAAATGTCTTCACTGAAACAATCGGTCTGCTCAAACTTGTGACTGATCGCTCCGAATTCGCAGCGCAGGATATGTTCTGCTGCTGATCTGAGGCGTTTGACAGTACAACAAAAGCTGCTGCCTCTGCTTATTATGATTACAGTACAACTTATCACAGAGGAGGAACATGAATGGGCAGATCAGATAGACAGAGGGGAGATGTGTACAGTAGAGAAACGCTCATGCAAACGGAGATGCATATTGCAACAGAACTGCACAGATAAGTGACGCCGTGCTGAACCCGTACCACACGCATATACATTATGATGCTGAGCATCATCTGTAATATGATACACAGAGCAGAGTGGGGGTTAAACCAATACAGAATCTCTTACTGTCTCGCACACACACACACACACACACACACAAACACAGATATGGATACCCCAGCACTGCAGTATGAGACCATTATATCCACACTGAAAAGACAGAAAGGACAAGGAGGTGAAACGATGAGGAAGAGAAAGAAGGAGTGAGAGAAAGTGTGTGTGTGTGTGTGTGTGTGTGTGTGTGTGTGTGGTGGGGGATGCGAGGGGTGAGGAGGGAAAGCTAGAACAGCTTGCCGCATTGTCAAGGACACATCAAGGGGAGATTGAGAGAGGGAGAAAAAGAGAGGAGGAGAGCCAATGGGAGAGGCTGTGGAAGAGGATGAGGAAGAAGGGAAGAATGGAGAGATGGATGAGAAAGGGAGAGAGGGAGGGATGGACTAATGGAAGGAGGATACAGCTTGCTACGATTACTCAGCATAAGGTCACCTGTTTTCTCTCTCTCCCTGTCTCCCTCTGCCTTGCCATTGCCTGAACCCTGTTGAGCGTCATATTGCTACACAACTCTTGGGCAAAGCTGGGAGCTACACATGACTCCCTGCAGCAGGCACATTGGACCAGGATGTCTCCAAACACACACACACACACACACACACACACACACACACACACACACAGGCAAACTGATGCAAAGATAGTCAACCATCCCGGCCAACCACAGCATACAAATTGCTGTTCCCCCTCCCTAACAGCCAATCAGAAAAAAAAAATCCCTGCTCCAAACCTAGCACAGTGGAGGAATGACATCACCTGTTGCTGGGCAGAAACCTGTTAGAGACAGGAAGCCCTGGACCTGATATCCTGGTAACCATGGAAACAGAATCACTTAGGGGTGAGGTTGAAGGGGAGAGGAGGGTGAGGATGGAGATGTTGCATTAAGACAGTAAACTCGGAGTCAGCAGCCGTAATTCATAGATCTCACTGTGTTTTAACTGTGGGAACTTTGGGTGATTCGAGCTAAACTCACATCCACGGCCGTCTTTGTGTTTCCTAGTGATAAACTGCTGCCTGCTAAACTGCTACATGCTATATTTTATCTAGACTTTATTAAAAACCCGAGTACTGAAATGAAATAAACCGTCAAACGTTTCAATATAAACTGCATGAAATGACACTTATATTGCATGTGCCGGCATGTGTGCAGATGTGCAAGGGAACTGTGCGTTTTACTGAAATCATTTCTAACAGTGCCACCTTCTTATTTCCACCCCTCTGTTCCTCCATCTGTCTTTCTTTCTGTCTCTGTTTCCCAGGTCTCAGTGGGGACCCGACAGACCTGGAGCGTCGGTGCCAAATATTCGGCCAAAACTTCATCCCTCCTAAGAAGCCCAAGACTTTCCTGGAGCTCGTGTGGGAGGCCTTACAGGACGTCACGCTCATCATCTTAGAGGCTGCTGCCATCATCTCCCTCGGCCTCTCCTTCTACCAGCCTCCTGGAAAGGAAAGTGAAGGTAAGGACTGGGAAAGATGGGGGGGGGTAGGGGGTGAGAGAAAGGCAGCCAGTGACACCAAATGTTTAAGGGGTGAAGCTGGATGTGAAATATCACAAAGATGATAGATGGAGAGAATGGAAGATGCACAGAGAGGTGAAGAAGTAGACAAATCATCATCGGCATACATCAGCGCTGTGTATCACCAGTCTTTTGGATAAAGAGGAGAGCGTGAATGAGAAATGCAGGAAGCTAAGGTCGTAAGACTGACGAAACCCCCAAAACAAGCTTGTGCGAGTTATGCTCAACGCTGTGGCTGAGCTGTTATTACAGTTCATTTTAAAATGCAACAAAATCAGTGTCACGAGGAGAAAGAGCACATTCCACTGATGTGCAGCACAAGGTGATGTTAAAAAGCTTGAGGGTGGACTTGAGTCAGGATGGATTTTCACACTCAGCAGTCATAAAATCAGTGAGCTGCCTCAGTGATGTCAGCTGCACTGTTGTATTTATCCAAAACGTGCTAACATTGGCTAGCATCAGCACCAAACACTAATAGGTATACTGTATTGATCCTTCTGCCAGTTGGGGTTTGGTGCCTTGCTCGAGGTGCCCAGGAGGTGAACATGCATCAGGTCTGTACTCTCCAGTCCATGCTGCACTTGAGCCCTTCAATGCCACACACCAAACCACTGCTTCCACAAACTATTATTGTTATATTATTATTATTGTTGTTTTTTAATGTTATATAATCTCACATTAAAGATGGGTTCATGGGTAAAGTATGGACAGTGCAGTGGGAAGAAGATTGAGAGGGTTACACATCAAAAATAGCTAATCATCTCCATTGGTTTCATGCCTGAAAGATGACAACAGAAGTGTGCTTGCAGGGTAGACAGAAGTCAAAGAGACAAAGTGAAAGAGCCTGCTGCTACCTGCTGTTTCTGGGTCAGCTGACCACAATAAGAGGTCATGATAGAGAGGAAATGAGTTAATTTATGATTTGCATGTCATAAATGACAATACACACCAACTCTGGCTGAAGGCAGCGGCAGTCTGAAACCTCACTACATTGTTTTTTCAGCTCACACGCAAATGTTTTTGACATCTGTCTGCCTTTATTTACATTTGGAACACAGATTGTCCCTTTAATTATGCTTTCCATGAAATTCGTTAACCTGTGTGCATCTCACTGACCATCTCTCTTCCTGTCCCTCCAGCATGTGGGAACGCAGCGGGCGGAGAGGAGGAAGGCGAGGGCGACACTGGCTGGATTGAGGGCGCCGCCATCCTGCTGTCTGTTGTGTGTGTGGTGCTGGTTACGGCGTTTAACGACTGGTCCAAAGAGAAGCAGTTCCGGGGTCTACAGAGTCGGATTGAGCAAGAACAGAAGTTCACTGTGGTGCGGAAAGGAAATGTCATTCAGATTCCTGTGGCTGACATGGTGGTGGGGGACCTGGCCCAGGTCAAATACGGTAAGCATGACGAGTGCTCATTGTGTAAAGAAGCAAATTACAAAAATATTTTATTTATCCATTAATCAATTCATGGTTTTTATAATTGAATGTCCAAAAATCAAATCACGACAGAAGCTCTGAGATGTCAAACCTGCATATTTTTACTAAGCAGCAGAGAAACACTCAAAAGGCTTTGAAACTAGTAACGGTCTGACAATTGTGACTAACATCAACAAGTGTCTCCTCTCTGCCACCATTAATTACATTTCTTTAAGTGGCCTAAAATGATTAATCAGGGAAACTGAAAGGTGCCTGTCTGCCTCCTGTCACTGCTTCAAATAGTTATAACAGCATCATAATGTGTCAAACTTGCAAACTTTACATATAATCTCAGTTTAATAGTGTGACTATTGTCAAAAACTTGTATAAGCCTATTTCCTACAGTGTTGACCACTCCTCCTGCCATGGTAGTGTGTAATACCTAGTACATGCTCAAGAGACACAGACTCATAAATGTTAGGCGCCCATGCATTGCTGCACCGCAAACAGAAAAGGACACAAGCCTATAAGACACTGATCTGCGTCTGTCTGTGTCCAGGGGACCTGCTGCCAGCTGATGGGATCTTGGTTCAAGGCAACGACCTGAAGATTGATGAGAGCTCTCTTACAGGAGAGTCTGATCATGTGCGCAAGTCAGTGGATAAGGACCCCATGCTGCTCTCAGGTTTGTTTTTACATTATTGATTTGTGCTGTTACAAGGTTCTGGGTTTGAACCATCGACAGCTCCACTAAAAGTTAACCTGAAACATCTGGGGTTGCACCCTGGTGGTTGGCTGCAGTATAGGTCATAAGACCCGCCCCCTTTTAGTTTGGCCCATGTCAACAGATGGGCCAAACAAAAAAAATAAATAAAAGTAAAGTACTGTATTCTTAAAGATCGTTTTGGCCAGTTAAGTTCATTCTGACAAGTTGGATTTTAATTAGTTATTTAATTTAAAAAGGATATGATGCAATGATTGGCAGCTCCTGTGTGCTCATGATTGAGTCATGAGGGTGTACGGGTGGGACCTTGGTAAGCTCCACACCTGGATCACTGCTGCGCAGACCCTGACTCCAGATGTCGTCATCAGAGAAACATGGCAGGGCCTGTATCCGGGATATTTTGTCTTAGTTGTTGTACAGTGGAAGGAAGTGGTTTCTTGTCGGCCATCTATACAGCCTGGACCGAACCTGCTGGCTGGCTGCGACCTTCCTCTCTGGAGTTTGCATGTTCTCTCTTTGCCTGTGGCGCTTTTTTCTCTGTACTTCCTCCCACAGTCCAAAGACATGCAGATTAGGTTAACTGGTGTCTCTGAGTTCCCTGTGGGTGTAGCTGTGAGCTGTCTCCATGTGTCAGCCCTGTGACTGACTGGAGACCTGTCCAGGATGTACCCCACCTGTTGCCCAGTGTCAGCTGGGATGTGCTCTAGTCCCCTGCAGCCCTGCAAAGGATAATTGAATGCATCTAATGGATGAATAAATTTTAGCTCTGTGGCACCCCAGTACTACTTGGAGTTGTTGTTATTAATTGTTAATAACAATTTATAATTGCTGGTGTGGTAATGGTAATAATGGCAATAATAACAAGTTGCCCAGATGTCACAGTTCAGTGCAGTGTTATGTTATTTATTTCTATGTTATTTTTCTCCACAACCATCCGTTGATCTCCAGAAATTATCTTGCGACTTGGTTGGGGGTCCCGAACCTCAGGTTGAGAACCAGTGCTATAGAGTATGGACAGAGAAACCTAGTATTAAGTGCCAGACAGATTAAAAAGAAGCTCTTTACTGTGATGTGATGAGAAATAGACATGTAGAGAAATAGACAACTGCTACGACAATGAGCTGAGTCATCATTTTCCTGTAGCTTATGCGGTTGTTGCCAATGCTAGCACCATTGCAACCTCTTTTGTTAACGCCTGCAATGTTTCCAACTTGCTAACTTTGGTGATCTCGGTTTAAACTATTTGATCTGAAACCCTGTTTGAAACTGAAATGCTTCCTGCTCGAGTCTTTTTCATTGACATCACACGACCACTGCATGTGTAGTGTGAAGGCTCCTGTTTACAGATCCACAGGTAATCAATAACATGTGCTGTAAACACATTTTCGACTGGTATTTATATATACCAGTCTTTTTATTATTTCACCCACTTATTGTCTGTCTATTGTGTATATTTATTGTCTGCTGTATATATTTTTCTTCACTGATATATATTTTTTATATATATATTATATATATATATATATATATTTTTATATATATTTCTTGTGTGCACTGTCCCTCTGGCTTTTCCTGCTGCTGTGGCACTGAAATTTCCCTGGTGTGGGACTAATAAAGGAAATCTAAATCTAAATCTAAAGGTTACCACCCAACCGTTTTAGCATCTTTCAGCCTTCAGCTTTAGTTTTGGTACTGTTTTGGTCACGGCAACCAGCTGTTGCAACCAGTAAAAAAACGCTACGTTACACCTTCCTAGCATCAAAAGGCCTGTGCACGATAGTAACTAGCTAGTGAACAAAGCTAACTTCCTTTTCTGTCAATAGTAAAATTACCCAGCAGACTAACTCCCTGTAAAACTTGGATGCACTCCAACAGAGCACAAGCTGTTGTTTCATGTCGTGACCACTTGGGGGTGCCACTTTGCCAGCACCACCAGTCTGTTAACTGAATCTAAACAATTAATCTGTGTGGATGTTAAGGTACCCACGTGATGGAGGGCTCGGGCAGGATGCTGGTGACAGCCGTAGGTGTCAACTCGCAGACGGGCATCATCTTCACCCTGCTGGGTGCTGGAGAGGTGGAGGAAGATGGGAAGGAGAAGAAAGGTAAGGAAACGGGAGAAAGAAGTGGAGAGACAACATTTACAGAAATGGTTTTGGACTGTCAGAGAAAGATCAACATTTATTTGAGAACATAATGTAGTTTATCTGCGAGTGCAGCACGATGCATGAACTGAATATTTAGCGAAGCATCTAGTTTTGTTCTTGAAATGTGCAAACGAGCAGAGAAAGGAAACAGATGCTAACTTAACACAGAAAAGAGGACGATCTCCCTCATACACCAACATCTCCATGGATAAATAATTCAAACTGTTCCTGAGTCAGTTAGCATGTACTGACACACATGGATGGAGGCGCCCGCGAGGTCAGGTGCACCTCGGCCTCTGGTTGAAGTGACTGTTAGTATTTTGGGGAAATTGGAAAGTCAATGAGATAACTGCAAAGGGACACAAAATGTCCACAGAGAGGCACAAGGTGACCACGAAAAGACAGAAAACAACCACAAAGAGACATCAACCACAATGAGACTGAAAACAACTACAAACAAACAGACAACAACCGCAAAGAGACATGGGTGGACTACAAAGACACTTTAAAGAGGCAACCACAAAGACACACAAACAACAATAAAGAAACATGAGACAACCATTAAGAGATGCAGAAACACTGAGGCAAAATGAATCGACTTCAAAGAGATAAAAAAATGACAATAAATGCAAGATGAACATACAAAGACACAAAGACGTGCACAATCACCACGAAAAATGACAAGATGACCATCAAGAGACACAAAACAGAGACACAATGCAAGTACAAAAGGCTTAAAGACACACAAAACTATGACAAAGAGATGCAAAACGGCAATAAAGGTTCACAAGACGGCTGCAAAGAGACGCAAAATGAATCCACAGAGCAGCAACGAAGGGATGCAAAATGGCCCTAAAGAGACGTAAACAACCACGTAGAAACGCAAAACAGTCATAAAGACCAAGGCTATTTATTGGCACCTGGGAATATAATATGTGTTGCGCTACCGAGATTAGCATTCTACAGTATATGTTGCAATAATCAAGGTGATACGATCTGATTTTAATTAAAAACTGTCATCGTATGAATAAAACACAACCAAATCCATGAAATTTAAGTAAAAAAGGTTCAGTTTTGAATCAGACCAGTGGAATCTGCATTTTTATTCACCACAGTGGCGCCAACAGCCACGGAGAACTAACATTGCTCAATTCCTGTGCAGTCTGAGCAAACTAATTAACATTTGCCTCGATCCTGCATGTCAACTATTAATTAAAGATCAGTCGTGAGGATCGAGTCAGTACGCAAAAGCAATGCGACCATGAGCAGGCACAGAACTGACGGACTACAAACGACGCATTCGTTGTAGCTTAATGTCTTTTAGTCCTGCATCTATTGTCTGGCGAGCCGTCCGTGCTCACATGCTGCACCGTGCGTGTGTGTTTGTGTGTGTGGAGAGTTAGTCTGGAGCCTAACTGATTTCAGATAAGAGCTTCAACAGGAAACACACCAGTTTAACCTCATCGATAATTTAGCCCACATCCTCTCCATCCCTCTCTCCGCTCTGGCTCCCTCCTTCCCTCTCTCGGCTCACATTCTCATGCCTCCTATCTCTGCCTATCCATCTTTCTCTATTTCTCTCACTTCGTGTCTTGTTTACCCCATTCCTGTGCCCTCTTTCACTTCCCTATCTTCCCCTTCACTCTCCCCTGTTTCTCCTTCCCTCCCTTAATCTGAGAGAGAGATGCTGCAGATTGAATCAATTATTGAAAGAGCAGGGGAGAGCGCAGCAGCCGGAGAGATTCAGGGAAGAGTGTTGGTTGGTCCACTCATGAAGCATTAATCTATGCTCAAATTTGTTTTGGAAGGGCCCTGCAGTCAGAGCAGAGCTGCACAAACAACAGAGGCTACGCATACTTTCAGAAGCACTCAAGGTTAATATCATTACCAGTGCATTCATCCATGCTTCTACCACTGCACTTCTCACTTGTGCGTGGGAATGCGTGTCGCATTGTTGACATCTTACAAAGGAAAGTGAAAATCTGTGGCATCCTTGAATTCAGAAACGGACAGCGGCAAATTAGCTGAAGATGTTTACTTTATGAACAAAATAGTCTCATCGCTTGTTGTCCTCGTTCTGTTCCCGAAGTGTTAGTTGCAGTCAGTGCAGCAGCCTCTGTGGGCTGGATCATTCAGACAGTCATTTACTGGAGTTAATGCATTATTCATAAGACTTCTACAAATGCCATAACTTGTTAGTTTTCCTCATGCAGTGTGGGTTTGCTGTGGGGCTCTTCACTTTTCTCTTTGATCTGTCTTTCATTTTGAGATTGAGGTCACACTCAATTCATTTTTCATTCTAAATAGTCATCTTCAAGCCTTCTGCTTGCACAGCCGTGCGTACGATCACATTTGCTACCTGAGTTTTTTATTCTTCCCTTTTTGCTCTCTTTTGTTTTCCCTCTTTGCCAAATCCCCTCATGTTCCCCTCTAAATCCTTCCCTCCTCATACATTCCCCAAACAGAGGACAGTACTCAGTTGCTCATCTCCACAGATGCCAGTCACAGCACAGTCACCAATGGTATGTGAGCATAAAGTTGTCTGCCCTGCCCCGCTCCTTTCCTCAGCCAGTGAATGGACCCCAGTACACGGTGCAGTGAAAGTGACAGTGACCTCTGATGAACTTATACATTTAACAATGTCTCTCACTCTCTTGCCCCGGTGTATGAAGATGTGTGTACCTCTATCACTCTTCCCTTCAGTATTGTTTCTTTGTGTTTTGCTGTTTCTGGAAGTGTGTGTTTGGCTGTTTCCAAAATCTGATCTGTTGGTGGTCACATGTGATCACTGCCTTTTCATATATGTCTGCTTTTCTGTACTTTTATCTTTCTGTGTACCTCTGTCTAACTCACCCTGCCTTTGTCTCAGGGAAGCAACCCGACGGAGCCGTGGAGAATAATCAGAACAAAGGTAAAAGCTCCTGACATGTGTGCGTGTGTGCATGTGTGAAGCTTGTTTTGGATGTCCAATGAGCTTACTTCATCTGCAGGTGCTGTACTGAACACAGTATATGTGCCCGTGTGTGTGTGTGTGTGTGTGTGTGTGTGTGTGTGTGTGTGTGTGTGTGTGTGTGTGTGTCTCAGCTAAGAAGCAGGATGGGGGTGTTGCCATGGAGATGCAACCCCTGAAGAGTGCAGAGGGAGGGGAGGTTGAGGACAGAGAGAAGAAGAAGACCAATGTTCCAAAGAAAGAGAAGAGCGTGTTGCAGGGCAAACTCACCAAACTGGCTGTCCAAATTGGCAAAGCAGGCAAGAACCGTTGTGTCTAAACTGGGCAGGTTTCTTTCTACTTAAAACATGAGCACATAGAATCCAAAGCAGTCAGTCCCATTTCTGTGGCAATGATTTACAGAATAATTCTTTCTACATAGGAGAAATGAACTGTGGCAGCTGTGTGAAACTTGGCACGCAAGGTGCAAAGAGTCGCACTCGCAATCATAAACTGTCACTTCTTTGACTCTCCCCACAGGTTTGGTGATGTCGGCCATCACCGTCATCATTCTGGTGCTGTATTTTGTCATCAACACGTTTGTTGTTGAAGGTCTGTTTAAGAACAAGTTCTCAACAAACATCTCAAACTGCACCAGTTTAACTTCCTGATTGCACTGTTGGCTCACTGTTCAAAGTGGGACCCTTTGCTACGAATTTATATGTAGGTGTGTGTTGCAGGTCACACGTGGTTGACAGAGTGTACGCCGATCTACATCCAGTACTTTGTCAAGTTCTTCATCATTGGAGTCACTGTCCTGGTGGTGGCTGTCCCAGAGGGCTTACCTCTTGCTGTCACTATCTCCCTGGCTTACTCTGTCAAGGTAGGCCCACACATCCAGTTTAATGAGTGCTTAACAGATGGAGTTGTAGGAGCTGCTGGCTCTATAACCACAGTTACACTGTGCAATGTGCACGGTCACTGTTCTGGAAGAGACCAGGGAACGGAGTGAACACTGGAGAAGGAGGCATGTAATAATGAGACTTGGGTAATACAGCCTTTTAAAAGCAAAGCCGGGCGGATGTGTGATGATATCATTTATCATTCAGATGTGGTCTGTTGAAAGGATTTTCCAGTCAATGCTATACTTTCCACTGGGGATGGTGGGTGGGGGTGCATGTTCCCATCGTCTCTCAAAATCCTGCTTTTGCCCCTCTTGCTTTCACAGTCTCAGTTGGATTTGCTAACTGACGTCTCTTTAATCAGTGTCCTTTGACTGTCCGGCTGACAGAATGCACCTCAGGGTGGTAAACATGGCATGCAGCTTGATGGGAAGAGCTGCAGACGTTACTCAGAGCACCGAGGGCCTCCTTCTCTTCTCCTGCATGTTAACTAAAAGCCAAAACAAAACAAAACAAAAACAATCTGAGGGATATGTCAACAATTTTAGGGAGATGAATCACTTGAACATTGGGCCTGAGAGCCCAATCCAGTTTTCCTGTCTGTGCAACGGTAATGGATGGTCCACTGTCTCAAAGGCAGCACTTAAATCTGATGAGACAGGAGCTGAAAATCATACCTGACTCAGCTGCTAAAAGCCATTTTTTATTCAGATCCTGTAGTACTGTCCAAGGTGCTGTTTAAATCCACCTCTCAATGAAAATTGTAGCTATTTAATGAAATGAATATGCACCAGGGTGTTATATATCACTGCATTTGTTTGTCTCATATTAGTTTTTTATGTAAATGAGCCTAATAATTACCATTCTCTATCCAAACCGGGTCAATGTCAGCTTTTAAGTCAAATGCACTGCTATGTCTCCTTTAAAACACCTTAAATGTAACAGTGTTTATTTACACATGAACTATTATTAAATGAGCAGTTGCTAATTGTTCCGGCCTCCCTCTCTCTTTCCTTCCATCAATCCATTTCTCTGCCTCCGTCCCCCTGCCCTTCCACTATCCATCATCATTCGCTCCCATCCCATCTTTCGTTCCACCCCTAACACATCCCTCTGCTCGCCATCACTATCTCATACATAGAAAATGATGAAGGACAACAACCTTGTACGCCACCTGGACGCGTGTGAAACCATGGGCAACGCCACAGCCATCTGCTCCGACAAGACCGGCACCCTCACCACCAACCGCATGACTGTGGTGCAGACTTTCGTAGGTGAGTGGGAATAAAAACATGCATACATAATAATAAATACAGTTCATCAAGCATGTCTTTACTGTTCATTCACGGTGCATCACAACACAGTGAAATGATGATACTGAACAAATATGACTTCACTATGATTTGAGTGTGCCTTAGGAAAAACATGTTTCAATCAACAACCGATCTTTGTTGTGTACCGTTACCATGTTTACAGGTGTTGTTCTGGCCTGTGGCGAGGTTAGCGGGAGCGCCACTGTTTACTTGTCTGAGCTCAGTGCCCGGGTCTCTTTGCTCTGCAGTAATACAACAGGCTGACGCTCTTTGGTTAATTCAATTGTCGTTTTCAAACTCTGTCTGTTCTGGTCTCTGGCTCTCCAAATTTCATTCAGAAACTGGCTTCACTCGCTCATTCATGAAGTGCTGCTCATTGTCCCGGTTTAGCTGGAGAGGAGAAGCTAACAAGCTACGTACAGTCGAGATCTTTCTTCTTGTGGATTTAAGTTGAGTGTCAGCTGTGTCCAGTTAACATTGCTGACAGACGTGATGTTACTGAATTCAAGATGCTTTTTGTTGATGGTACTGCAACAGGTGAACATTTTGGGATACGGAGGAAAAAGTTTTCCAGATCAGGAGCAGAGCAACGGAGTGTGATTCTGCAGATGCGAGCAAGATGTTGATTAAGACACTGAGACAGTAATTAGTTCATTTCTCTTTTGATTTGCCCATCATTGTTCAGTTCTTCTCTGTGGACAGAAAACACAGAACATTTTGGCATAGATCTTGTTGTCAGAGACTGATAGTTTTAGTCTTGTTTCCATAGCGAGGAAAAGCTTTTTTAATGAATGTTTGCTTGTCGTAGCTTCTGCTCACTGAATTAACTCTGGAGTAGCTCGGGTAACGACTTTGTGCATCTCAAACACTTGATATGGCCTATGGCATTCCTCAAGGAGCTACTGTCACCCAGTTATGTTCTTTTTATAGAACCCGCTCCCAGTGAAATTGCAATATTGATTACGTTTTCTGCAGATTTTGCACAATTATATGTCTTTATCATCATAAATATTGTCGTTGTTGTCATAACTCTCATTAGTTAGCAGAGACGGAGAATCCCTCTCCATTGGCACAGGATCGAGTTCAGTCTCATGCTACTTTTTCAGCCTGTGACGACCACAATGCGTGTTGGTGTAAATGCAAAGGGGTTCCCTAGCTATTAACATCGCAGCTTCACAACTGGGAAGAAACGCATCTTTAACAGGGTCAGAACTGAAGAAGTAGAGGCAGCATTTAGTCCCTAATGTGCGTCAAGCTCAAACACTGCTGAATCCTACATTTCCCATAATCCCATGAAACTGAATAGGAATTTAATTTAATGTTCTGTCAAAAGAGTCTTTCTAGATTGTGACACGTGCCTTCTTCTGATAGATGTACATGTTTATAAAGCATTAGCTTAGATTGCATCATTAGAGTTATTGTCTTTGTCCGTGTGTGTGTTCACCTGCAGTGTAGTTATATACTCTTCATATTATCTGATTTATGTCAGATATAACAGAGAGCAGATGTGGGCTGGACGTACAGAGATTACAACAGATGGATATTAAGATGGTTTGTTTCCCAGGTGATGTGCACCACCGCGTGATCCCAGACCCTGGACAGATCAACCCCCGGACACTGGATCTATTAGTCAATGCTATTGCTATCAACAGCGCCTACACCTCCAAGATCTTGGTGAGTCATGCACAGACAGAAATGCCGTTGTTTTGCATTTCAGTCGTTTCTGGTTTTATTCTTTCCTGCGCAGTCCTGCGATAACGTTTGAAAACATTCTGTTTCATCTTGCCTCGTCTCGTCTCCTTCTCTGTCTTCCTCCCTGACTCCTCGCTGCCCTCGCTTCAACCTTACTATCAGCCGCCTGATGTGGAGGGGGGGCTCGCTAAGCAGGTGGGCAACAAGACGGAGTGTGGCCTGCTGGGATTTGTATTAGACCTGCAGCAGGACTACTCCCCTGTCAGAGAGCAGATCCCTGAGGAAAGACTGTACAAGGTAGAGAACCATGTATCACACCCACCTTCACAAATTAGAGTTTATGGATCCAGATTCATTAGAATTCAAATGATTCTACATCCTGTACCTCTTGCTTTACTCCCCTGAATCACACATCTCTCTCTCTCTCTCGCTCTTTCGCTCTCTGTCTCAGGTGTATACTTTCAACTCTGTTCGTAAATCCATGAGTACAGTGATCAAACTGCCCGACGGTTCCTTCCGCCTCTACAGCAAAGGAGCCTCCGAGATCATGCTGAAGAAGTGAGTGACAGAGGAAGATGAGGGAGGTGGTGTCGTTTTAGAGGATGCTAGACTAATTGGGGCACAAGGTTTCACTACTCCCTGTCCTTCATCTCTCTCCAGGTGCTCCTACATCCTAGATGCCAATGGCGAAGCGCGCAGTTTCCGCCCACGCGACAGAGATGAGATGGTCAAACAGGTGAGACACGATGACTGAAGCTCTAATATACACAAGAGTTTCTTCAGTAGGTCATTGTAGAGTTGATTTTGGTCCTAAAACATGTCAATGTGTTGTTTTTGCTGTTGTTTCACTTTCAAAATTCAATGATAACAGTGATATTTGTCTAATATTCCCTGAAATGAAGTGGCGCAGCAGTACACAGGAGCACAAAATGAAAATATTCAGCTGCCATAATGCATTGTGGCAGCGGTGAGATTGTGGTCCTGCTCCTAAACACAGGTGTAATAATGACTGATTGACAGGTGATTGAGCCAATGGCGTGTGAGGGGCTGAGGACTATCTGCATTGCATACCGTGACATCCCATCCAATCCGGAGCCAGAGTGGGACAACGAGGCTGAGATTGTGACAGAGTTGACCTGCATAACTGTGGTTGGGATAGAGGACCCTGTGCGGCCTGAGGTAGGGTACTGTGGAGTGTGTGTGTGTGTGTGTGTGTGTGTGTCTTTAGTTTTAGTCTGAGCCGGTGCTGTGTGATCCACGTTATGTGGTTATGAAACGTATTTCAAAGTAACTGGAGTGTGTTTTTTCCCTCCAAGGTGCCTGAGGCCATTCGTAAGTGTCAGCGTGCAGGCATCACAGTGCGGATGGTGACTGGTGATAACATTAACACAGCCAGGGCCATCGCTGCTAAATGTGGCATCATCCACCCCGGGGATGACTTTATCTGTCTAGAGGGCAAAGACTTCAACCGACGAATCAGGAACGAGAAAGGAGAGGTGAGTTGGGGTCTCGCGTGGTAAAGTACAGTGTACACTCACATCGCACTTTAAAAATGGTTCCTTGTGTCTTCACATGAAGTTTTCTGTTGCTGTGCTCAGTTGCACATTAAACTAAGTGCAGACTCATAATAGTAACTATTGGTGAGATCAACGAGTTGTTAATGCAAATGCATTTTACTGTTACAGCTGGTTGAGGTAGAATCAGATCTAACATTACAATACAGGTAGTACAGTAATGTATTTTAATCCAAGGGGTCCCAATGGGAGTTGGGCCCCTTGGAAGTGTCACAGCATTGATCTGTGGGGTTGTTACATTATTAATGGAAAACTTAGACTCAGACTAAGATCTGATAATCATGGCCATGGTGAATGTCCCAGTCAAATGCAGGTTCACAAGTCCACTCCCCTCATTTCTGTCTGACGCATGGAGCTCGATCACCACTGAAACGGTTTTATTCATGGTAGTTAGTGATTGCCATTAAAGCCACCATTAGTACGGCGAGTGCTTTCATCTAAACTGTTTAACTTTATCATTTGAATGAGCAGAATGCCTAATGGGATGGATGTAGCTGCTGATAAGCTGTGTTTTAATGTCCACTGTAAAAGACTGCGTGTAGTTTATCATTATGTAAGAGTGCAGTGTGGAGGGCGCTGCATCAGGGCTGAAAGATTCACCTCTGAAGCTTTTTCCTCCATCGCACCTGTGCACGGTCAAACCCGACCACCACTCCGGATCAACAGTGACATCTAGTGAAAGAAAAGCTTGATAAATGATTTTTATTTATTGTGTTATTCATCGCTCCGCGCTCCTCCCCGCCTTTTCTCTCTCCATCTGGACGACAGATTGAACAGGAACGCATCGACAAAATCTGGCCCAAGCTCCGCGTGCTGGCTCGCTCCTCACCAACCGACAAACACACACTGGTCAAAGGTGAGTCTCAATTAAATAAACCCCAAAAACATGCAAACACACACATTCATTCACACACACACTCTTATGGCCTTTTTATTTCTGAATCTGTGTCCAGGCATCATCGACAGCAGCATCGTAGAACAGAGGCAGGTCGTCGCAGTAACGGGAGATGGAACCAATGACGGGCCAGCTTTGAAGAAAGCTGATGTGGGCTTCGCCATGGTAACCTGACATTATTCACCATTTATGTTTATTTGGTGTGAGATCCCTTCTGTAGTTACATATGTCGGAGTAATCCCATAGAAGTATATAGAAACCTATGTTGTGAAACAAATTAATACACAACCTCAAAACAATGACTCTCTCCGATCAAACCAAGTCTTCAGTAATTAAACTAAATGTGCTAATGACTGAAGATAAGCAGATTAAAGTATATTTTATAATGAATTTTAATCTTCCGATAAAAGCTGCCTGACAAATAAATGAATAAACTGTGAAAATGTGTTGCATTAAATTTGAGATAACTAACATTTTTGGATAGCGTGCATATGATTGTGGCCACAGCTGTGACTCACACCGAGTGAGGCGAAACAGCACGATATTAAGACAGCGGCGCAAAGTAATGCAGACGCCTGAATGCCCGCATGAATCATGTGATGAGCGTTCGTGTCCTCCTCACTCTGTCTCAATCGGTGTCAGGGTATTGCGGGGACAGACGTGGCTAAAGAGGCGTCTGACATCATCCTGACCGATGACAACTTCAGCAGCATCGTCAAGGCGGTGATGTGGGGACGCAACGTCTACGATAGCATCTCCAAGTTCCTGCAGTTCCAGCTCACCGTCAATGTAGTCGCTGTCATAGTGGCCTTCACCGGGGCCTGCATCACTCAGGTAGGCAGACACACACGCAGTCCCACACAAACACACCCACATCCACAGATGTCACTTCTGTAGACATCAGTCACCCTACATCTGATCATGCATTTTTACTTCAAGCTTATATCAGCAGAGCCGTCCTGACACACATGCGCTATTATTCACTATACTATTCACTATACTATATTATATCACTGTGTTAGCAAATATTTTTATTGAAAGAGAGTTACACATGTAAGAAAGATGGATCCCTCCTCCCTGCAGTTCATATCAAACCCAATCTCATCAAGGAGAGGGAGGCGTCATAGTGACCTCTGGGAAGCTGTGATGGGTGCGCCCCGATACTTTCCGACATTTTATTTTGAGAAAACGCTAATAAAGTGTAATGAGTGTATTAAGGAGTCAGAATTAGCTCTGCCTGAAGTGACAGCAGCAGTTAAATGCTGCGTACGAATGAACCGTCTGGATGTGTGAAATCTGTGTAGTGCCCTGAAAAATTCCAATGTGCTGCCGCATGTTAGAGATGATACAGTTGATGCAGGGTCGTATCGTTTAAACTGCAATTATGAACATCTGAGGGCGAACTCCAGGCATAATTTAGAGTCAGAGAGATCATTTCTGACAATAGATTTTATGAATTTCTAACACTTCATATATCTGCTGTCTTTTAAAACGAGTTATTGCAACTGTATAGCTGCAAATGCACCACCGGCAGCAGCATCGAATTGGAAAACTACAGCTATGACCTGATACAGCTACATATCACAACAAAAGGAACTGATCTAGTCTGTTCATCTGGTGTGAAAATAAGGTTAGCATCAGCGCTAGCCCACGTGGAATAACCCTGCCAATTCAAAATAAGGGATGAACAATGAGAAATGAGTCCATCAGTTTCAGCAGATCGTAACTCTGTGGAACAGAAACAGATGTTAATGTTGGGACTCTGGGCCTCATGAAGAGGGAGAGAAGCAGCTTTTCCACAATCAGCAGCCAGCGTTTGGGTCAGTGAAGCTGGACTCATCCGAACACGGTTCGTGACACAGACCTCTGGCTGCAAATCTTTCTGCAGGACTCTCCTCTGAAGGCGGTGCAGATGCTGTGGGTGAATCTGATCATGGACACGTTCGCTTCTCTGGCCCTGGCCACCGAGCCCCCCACTGAGGCCCTGTTGCTACGGAAACCTTACGGCCGGAACAACCCGCTCATCTCACTAACCATGATGAAGAACATCCTGGGCCATGGAGTGTATCAGCTGGTCATCATCTTCACCCTGCTGTTCATAGGTGCACACGCTCGCTCACACGCAGTAACCTCAGCAGCTACAGTGTTAAGCTTATTCGACCTGCAGCACATCAAACACACACTCCCTGATGATTATTTGTCCTCCTCTCACACCTCATCTACTCCTTTCTTTACCCTCCAGGCGAGCGCATGTTTAACATTGACAGCGGCCGCAACGCTCCCCTCCACTCCCCTCCCTCTGAGCACTACACCATCATCTTCAACACCTTCGTCCTCATGCAGCTTTTCAACGAGATCAATGCTCGCAAGATCCACGGAGAGAGAAACGTCTTTGACGGAATATTTTCCAACCCCATCTTCTGCTCCATCGTCCTGGGGACCTTTGCCGTGCAGGTAACTTTAACCCTTTGGCGCATGATATTGATTAATTTAACATGATACAGAGAGGAAAAGGTGAAAGAGACACACTGTTGTTGTAAATTTATTTCACTTAACTCAACCTGACTGAGCATCTCAGAAAACATGCTTTGTCAATCAGCTGAGGTGTCCCTAAAAGAGCAGAGAAAGAAGACATAGTAAGGAGGGAACTGGTTGTGGTTAGGTAACCAGTGGGTTCTGAACCTGGCTACTCCATTTCTAAAGCAAAACAAGTCCAGATTTAAGATACCAAACAAATCACAGTTTGTTGAATCGACTCACAGTCAATACGGGAGATGTGCGCTGAGCGCGGAGCTGTGAGTACACAAAAAAACAAAGGGAGAAGCAAACAAAGACAGCGCGAGAGATGAAGAATGAAGAAAAGGGATATTTTTCCAAAGCTCTTCACGTCCCACCGGAGAAACAAGAGAAGAGAGAGAGCTGTTGAGAGAGGCAGTCGAGAGGAGAGGTTTGGAAAAGAAGAGATGAGAAAGCTGAAGCCTGGCGTCAGCCTGACAGGGGTGAGGGAGGGGAGTAACATAAAAGAAAGATGGATCCCTCCTCCCTGCAGAAAGTAGTGTTTACTGTATGTGATACGCTGTATCGTACTCCCAGTGAGATTCATGACCATGCAGTTTGGTGTCAGGGTGATAGTGTCACTCTGATAAGCACTGCTCCTGGTGTAAATGATCGTGGTGCTGTATTAAATGCTGTCGCTACATCCACAGAGGGGAGTAGACAAGCAGGAGCCTGGAGTCACTGTGGTCCAAAGGGGCCGCGTTCATTATGCTGCAGCTATTCCTAACAGACTGGTTCTATAAATGCTCTTACTGGGCCGTTGTTACGCAGAGACATAAGCTGTTTTGATTAATGTAGCTGAGGTCATGTGATCCCTGCTCAGGATTTATCTCGATGCACTTTGAGGCATTAGAGTAACGCCACAGTTTAACAGTTAAACTGATTCAATCGGTATTGTTGGGCTCGAGAATAGTCCTAAACTTCTTCATTTAAGCACAAATATGCTAACTTGTTTCTCTAAAGAACCAATCCAAGAGTGTTTCTTTGGACTCCTGTAACAGCATCTGACTCATGATGGACAAAAAAGTCATCTTTTTTAGGTTTTGGGTTTTTTACCTTGTGAATACTCAACTCAAACATCAAATGCCTAAATGTGTTGTTACACATCTTGCTTTGATCTAATCAGTTGTGGAGGTGATTAAAGTGACGATGTATCCTTGTGTTTCCTTCTTTAAAACGGTAACAAAATAGACATGTTGCCTGATGATACGCCCTGCGTTTTACAGAACAGACTGGTGGCTGCAGCAGAAGAAGATGGTGCAGCACCGGTTTCTGTGTCTTTATGTGTGTCTGACAGTGATGACGTCCCTGCCTGTGCTTCTGCTGCAGATCGTGATCGTGCAGTGGGGAGGGAAGCCCTTCAGCTGTGCCCCTCTCAACATGGAGCAGTGGCTCTGGTGTCTGTTCGTGGGAGTTGGAGAGCTGCTCTGGGGGCAGGTAAGCAGCTCTTCAGCCTGCTGAGTCAAACCACACTGAGCAAGTGTAGGCTGACAGGCCTGCTTTACCTCGAGCTTCCTCTGAGGTGAGGCTAAGGAAACATTTACACACTGATTTAGATAACACCTCCGATCCGCTCTGTCCTGAGCTGAAATGGACAGGTGAAATGATCTGGTATGATCTGATCCGTCATGTGTTTAATGCCATACTGCCGTCTTCTGCAACAAACGATGTAACAAACCTGGCTTGCAGGTGATCGCCACGGTGCCGACGGAGCGCCTGCCTTGCCTGAAGGAGGCGGGGCTTGGCCTGGAGCCCGGGGAGGAGGAAGGGGAGGAGCTGGCGGAGGATGAGGAGGAGATCGACTGCGCTGAGAGGGAGCTACGCCGCGGACAGATCCTCTGGTTCAGAGGCCTCAACCGCATCCAGACTCAGGTACTGTTTGACCGGAGCAACGGGACAAACTGTCACCAAACCTCTTTCACAGGAACACACGCATACATTCAGACACCACAGCGCCTCAACCAGAAGCTTCACGTGGTCATGACATACAAGCAGTTTGTTTAAGGTAAACCACAGGCAGATGGAGAATGAGCCAAAGTGTGATTAAAACAGGACACATGAAAACCAAAGACGATATCGTCATCAGAGAAAACATGGATCTGAACAGGAACTTTTTTAACCAAGTGCCTAAATCCCTAAACAAACTGCCGGTATCATGGCCTCTACACACTAACAAAAGAGACTTTTGGAAAGAAAGAAAGAGATCTCCTGCATTATTGACTCGCCATTGACTCTCGGACGATTTAAGTCCAAACAGTGTACCTGATTTGTTCTTACTCTTCAAAAGTCAGTCTCTCTCTCTCATCCCGTGTGTGCTGTTCTTCTGACGTGTGCCAAACATAATGTCTGTTTCTCTCCAACACAGTGAACGTCTGTGTTCTCTAATGCTTTCTCTAACATGGAAGTGGTATATTAAATGCTCATAAACATCACGAGGGAGGATAAATGCTCTGTTTGTGCGTGCGTGTGTGTGTGCATGTCGCTGCTGCGGCACGCGTGTGTGAGTATTTACACGTCGTATTCAGGCTAATGCTAAGTAGACAGGCTGTTGACTTGCTTGATTACTTTAATTGATTCTCGCGCTGCTTTGTCTGCAAATGGACGTTAAGGCAACATGAACAGCAGTCAGCTGACAGCCTCCTAAACACTGTTAGAGAGCCAGTCCAGACTCTCTGCTTAAGTGCCTGTCTTTGCCTAAAGTGGTCAGTTTTTCATTAAGAGGGTTTGGTCTGAGTGTGCAGACAATAAATACACATGCAAGCACACACACACACACACACACACACAACCTCTTGCACACATGCAGTCATCATTTCTAATTGTCAGTAATATTCAGAGGGCAGTCATATCACAGATGCACATTTGCCATCAAAGCGAATGAAAATGCTGTTTCTGTCATTTCCGCTGTGACAGGAAATATTTTAAAGGGGCCACAACACACACACACACACACACACACACACACACACACTCACACATGCGCACACGCACACTCAGACTGGCCTGTCCTGCCCTCACTGAGTGCTGCTGTTTTGTCTCTGTCCTGCAGATGGAGGTAGTGAGCACGTTCAAGCGAAGCGGTTCGTTTCAGGGAGCGGTGAGACGGCGCTCCTCCGTGCTCAGTCAGCTCCACGACGTAAACACTATCTCTACCCCCTCTCACGTAGCTCTCTCCACCGCAACAGCCAATACCAGCCCAGCCCCCGGGAGTGAGTCCGCCGAACGCATGTACACACATTAACACACACACACGCACACCTGCACACACACACTTGCAGTCTCTCTCTCTCTCTCTCTCTCACACTCATTCGCAGACACGAACACACACACTGCTGCACGGCACGTGGACTGCAGTATTTTTACTCTATGGTTGTGTCCCCTCCGGCTCGCTCGCTGCTCGTGTGTGTGCAATGTCTCCTCTGTTCTTTTCTCTTATTCTCCCTTTCAAACAGCATCCCAGTCCTGACCGGCTGTGTAGTTCTGGTCTGATCTGGTCTGGTCCAAATCCAGTCCTGGTCTCAGTCCAGAGCCTGTTTTTGTTGTTGAGTGTTGGCTGGTGCAGGGGGCGGCTCGCTGTTCTCCCTCTGCCTGAGGTGTCCTGACAGAAATGGAGCAGCGCTGTTTGTAAAGACAGAACGTGAGTCACGTTGAAAAGAACAAAAAGCAGGAAATATAAGTAAGGAAAACAGCTTGATCTACTCCGACGAGGCGAGGACACCTCCTGAAGAACAGGGAGCGAACAGCAGCTCCTCCTGCACCACGCGTTACTTCCTGTCTGTGAATGAGGTCAAGCGTGGTTACTGTGGTCGACCCCGGCTGTAAACATCTCTCGTGTAAAGAACTGGTGTCATGTCTTTTCTCGGTAAACCAACACAATATAGTGTGACAACTCTGTGACTCCTGTTATGCTGTAGAAATGCTACAAATCGATTTCTCTGCCATGGAATTCATTGTCATTACCAAATGGCTTTCATGTGGCTTCTGCAATTCTCTAAACTGTAAACCTTCGAGTATAAAAGCCCGATAACACACTGCTGTTTCCAAGACTACGGTTTATAAAAGAGTGCCCTCTTCCTCTATCGCTCTTGCTTTCTTTCTCCTTCCTGTGCTCCTCTCACTTCTGTCCGGTGCTGCAATTGTTGTCAACTGGTTATTTTTGTAACAGTATTTCCAGCTCCGACGTCACAAGTTTGGCCCCCCTGATGTCTCCTGATTTTTCTCTCTGTCCAGTCTGACCCCCCCTCCTCTCTCTCCATCACAGTTCTCTCCTCTTTCTTCTGTATTTATGAGCTATTGCAGGTTCCCTGTTTGCAGAGATATTCTGTGAAATGTCTTCTTATTGTTCTTCATAAGTAGAGCTGTTCTTTTGTAGAGGTATTTAGATTTGACCTGATCTAAATACAGGCTCTTGTGTAGCATACTGATAAGATTTCTTTGGTAGGTTTTTATTCATTGTTTTCCCTTTTTTGTATCTTACTTTGTCCTTTACCTCATCCCTTTTTGTCATCCTCCCATCTCCTCAGTAGAGTAGCGTCCGCCCCTCATCTTTTCTCTTGATTTCTCTGTATGTCAGTTCTGCGCGCGTCTGTTTGAATGTGTGTGCATTTGCTGACACATCCGAGAGCCGTAGTCTGACTCCTGTGTGTTTCTCTGCCGGTGAGTGCGAGTGCTGGGTGCCGTATGTGCTTGTATGCTTGTGTGCGAGCGCATGTGTGTGTGTCTGTGTGCGTGCGCGTGCATGTGTGGTTGCGCTGTCTCTTCATTTGATTGTCTCCATCCGTCTTCTCAGTTGCTTCTCCTTACCTTCCTTGCTCCCTTCCCTCCTTCCATTCCACGCTGCCTTCCTCCCCACGTTGCTCCATCACCTCTAGGTGTAGATTCAGAGAGGCCCAAGTCGGCGCTGCTGACACCTCATTGTTGGGATCATCCTGCACAGACACTAGAAGATACCTGGGCTTTGTCACATCCTTCTCTCGATCACTTTACAGCATCAATATAATATGCAATAAAATGTAAAATATCAATACTGCTGCAACATTGGCTGCCTGATAGGAAAGAGGTAAAATGAGAAAGGTGTGAAAGGAGGGAAGAACAGTCAAAGTGCGGAACTCAGGTTCAGGCCCCACCACTGCCAGCTCATTGCTTGCTTTTTCAATTCTTTTCCCTTGTTGTGTCGAAATGTGTTATTCAACAGCAGTATGACACATACATTCCCTCTGGAGTCAACCTCTCGTGGTCCAGTTCCGGATGAGAAAGCAAACGAGTCTGGACAAACAAATGAGAGGAGGGAATGTGAAGGAGCAAGCAGAAACTTTGAGCTTAATGTTGTTGCCCAGGTTCGCTTCTGTGAATCACTTCGTGTTGTGCGGAGGCAGCCTGAGGTCAAATACAATGTGTTCCTGGTTGCTTTAGCGTTCACGATGGGTTCACGGCAAATAAACCTCCAGCCGCAGAAAACCCCATCAGACCTGGTTTAACTCACTGTAAAGGATGTGTCTGCTGATGTTCTGTTGTTTTCTTACTGTCAACAAATCCCATGAAAAGACTAAAACCAACACAGAATGCATCCTCCTAGCTCCATTCTTTAGCTAAATGCTAATATCAGCATTGCTTCCATTAGCAATGCTAACATGCTGATGTTTAGTAGATATCATTTAAACCAATCTTCTCCATCTTAGTTAGGAGTGTTAGCATGCTAACAGTAGGGAATTAGTATGAAACGCTGTACAGACATCTTTCCTCTGATGAGGAAATGTCATAATGGGTTAAAACATTTGGGTTGCAGACCGACTGACCAGCGATAAGGCTGTGCTGCCAGCTTCATCCAAATGAGCCACACAGTTCCTTTCATGGGATTTAGTGACGTTACCACCAGAGTATCAGCAGCCTTTTCCTGCAAGTGCTTCCTGGAGGTCTGGTGATTTGCTCTGCTATGGGAGCCTGCAAGCAACCAATACACACTAGGAATGATCGGCTATGTGTTCTCCCCCTCCAATGGGTCACTCCATCGTCCACAGTTAGCTTCAGGGTCATCACTTTAATCCACTACCCAGAGTTCTTTGCAAATCAGACTCGGCCCTCAGACTTGGCACTGTGCCTCGTTGCAGCACAATGTGCGCACACGGACACCATCACCTCCCTGGTTTTCACAGCCTAATCTGGCATCATTGGGTAATAAAGCAGTCCAGAGATATCCTAAAGACGCGTCTAAAATATTTAACAGAGATATGAAAATGATGTAAGTGGATGTCTCTGTTTCATGCTTTCATCCACCTGAGCTGTGCTGGGCCTTAGTGATCCCTCTGGATCTTTAGAACCGATCTATGGATCCAGTTTGTTTTCATTTCAGGCTGGGATAGTTTCATCGACCTGCAGCTACAGCAGAGTTTAGATTGGAGGTGAATATGGAGGTTTACTTCGGTCAGGACAGATGAAGGGGGATAAGATGTCTCTCAAATCCATCCTCAGCTCCTCAATTCTTTGCCAAGGTTCTTAAATTCAAAAAGAAGACGTCATGCTCGACCTTCAGTTTTGGCTTCTGAGATGGTGACATGAAGAGAATCTGCACTGAATTGAGGAAGGTGTTGCTGTGATGGATTAGAGCTCGGTCATCACGTGTCAGAGGGTGGGTGCTGCTCAGAGTCGGGCCACGCAGCGGGAGGCATTAACCAGTCATGTACCTCACAGCTTCTCCCTGTATTTATGTTGCGGTTTCCTCCCATCAGCAGTTGTTTTGCACACAGCAGCCTCTCTACCTTCCAGCGCCTATTTCCTTCTCGTACTTTAACCATCATCGTTTTTCCATCAAGCACTGCTGAAAGAGCCGGCAGGGAGAGAGGGAGAGAGAGAGAGAGAGAGAGAGGAAGTGGGTGAGAGAAATAAGTAACACAGCAGTGCCCTGACCTCCAGGCCTCTCTGGTCACACTGTGGGCGTTATATACTCGAAAGTTTACCCTTTCCACGGAGACAAAATGAAAACAAACCAAGCGCTGACGAAGTGAGAAAGTAACATTCTGAAACATTCTCAGGCTGCATGAGGTGTTTTTCTACTGTCTGACAGGCTCTTTGGAAAAACAGATAAGCACTGAACCTACTGCTTGACCGTCTGTCTGTCTGTCTGTCTGTCTGTACGTCTGTCTATCATATATGCCAGAGTCATATATAGAGACGCCACCTAGTTTGGCCAACTGCAGCACTGATATCCATCAGCTGCCTGACCATCCACCACTCATAATCACAGTTTGGACTCCAGTGGGTGTTGGTGCGGGTGTGGGTGCAGTGGACATAAAGCTTCTTCTCTGTTGATCTCATTTGGCCAAACTGTCTCTATGTAGGGCTCTGCCTGCCTGTGCCTGTCGGTATATTTGCACTGAACTGTCTCTGTTTCTTTTGAGCTCATGCTGCTTCTTTTCCTCTGTTTGGGCTTGGGGGAAGGGTGCATGGACCAACTGCCATGGCAAAGGAATGTGTTTACGCACGCATACACCATACACTGCATAATCCACCTTGAAGTACACTCATAGACCTCACTGTGGTGTGTGTGTGTGAGAGAGAGCGAGAGAGAGACGGAAAGAGAGCGTACGTGACAAAGATCTGATTCAGCATGACCTGGCTGCCTCTCTGTGTGACAGGGCTGACGCCCGAGCTTCGCTCTGGCCTTTGAACCAATCACCTTCTGTTTCTACTAATCTAACCAATCACATTCTGTTGTAACCTGCTGATTCTCCCTGATGTCACCTTTCTGTTTTGCAAGACTTGTTTTTTTTCTATCCTGCAGCAACTTCATCATCAGCATCATCATCATTTCAATCACTCTGCTCTCCTCTGTCCCTCACTGCTGCATGGCTGCAGTGTGTGTGTGTGTGTGTGTGTGTGTGTGTGTGTGTGGTGTGTGTGTGTGTGTGTGTGGTGTGTGTGTGTGTGTGTGGTGTGTGTGTGTGTGTGTGTGTGTGTGTGTGGTGTGTGTGTGTGTGTGTGTGTGTGTGTGTGTGTGTGTGTGTGCGCACAGATGCTGACAGACTCGCTCACTGTCTGGCTGTTGATGTGTTTGTGTGTATGTACCAGATTTCTTTAACAAGCAGCACCCATGATTGACAGCTGCCCAATGCATGTAGATGTCAACCTCCAAGCCGCTCAGTGTGGAAACAGCTCAGCTGTTGGTTCACTCACTTACACTGCTGCTGCATGCATGCTTGTGTCAGTGTGTGTGTGTGTGTGTGTGTGTGTGTGTGGTCACTGCTATAGGTTCTTGCCAATTTCTTATTTTATTGTAAACTAACACTCACCATTCCTGCTTCCTCTCCATCTGTGCCTAACAACCACCCTCATCTGTGTGTATGTGCATGCATGTGATCCAGTGTGCTGATGTACGAGTGTTTCCCCACACATGCAATAATAATCCCCCCGACACACACACACACACACACACACACACACACACACACACACACACACACACACACACACACACGTAGGACGAAGCATCTGCAGCTTCTGTGGTCTTTGTGATGGTGGCTCCTGGATGCTCTTGTTTTGTGAGGTTTGTGAGGTCTGATTGGCGTGTGAGAACTGACAGAAACACGTGTCATCAGCCAACTCATTTTACAAACACTCTTTTGTTGTTTTCTTTTTCACTTTTGTCTGCTGGAGACACACAGGATCAGGTGGACGCTGTTTGTACCAAATTAAAGCTGTTTGTGATATAATTCAGTCCAAAGAGAATAACGTTGAGGAGACGAGACGAAGCTTCTTGATAATGAAACAGTGCAGTGGCAGCGTGAGGGTGATGCATCTTTAAGTTTGGTGGTCCAAACACATGTTCCATGAACAAATAAATCAATAAATAATCTATTTATGACATATTTTTAGTGTTTCCATTGTCCACTTTGTGCAAAGTTATCCCGCACCATCACGACCACTTATTAATCTTCTCATGTGACAAACAGTTTGTGCTCTTGTCACATGATCATGTGAGGAGGAAGTGTCCCTTCTACTTAAAGGAGTAGTTCACCATTTTAAGGCATAAATGTATTTGCTTTTATGCCAGTTAGCTTAGCTTTAGCATAAACGTGGCAAACATGAGCCAAGTCCTGACAGACTCCACCTACCAACACCTCAAAGGGTCTGTTCATGCTCTAAATTAAGTAGTTGGCTCAAAGTGTTGTCCAACCAGGCAGCCCTCCCTCCCACAACCGACCAATCACAGCGTAAAGATGATTGCCACTCTAATCTGATGTGAGGAAGGAGCATCAGAGGGCGCGTTCCTGAAGCTCTTAGACCATCAGAGTGTACTGGTGCCTTACAGCTCATGTATTAACACATCATATCTCTGGAGGTCCCACTGGTCATCTTTAAACATCGTAGCAACAGAAGCACCTTCAGGAAGTCATTTCACCCAATCGAGAAACAGTCCCTAAACATCTGTAAACAATCGAATAAGTTATGGTGTGTCAGTTATTGAGCTGTGGAGGTACTGAAAGGTGGATCGGGTTGTTTCCTGACAGAGCGAAGTCGGTAGGTTCCCTCGTCTTCTCAACTAACTGCAAAAGAAAGAAGAAGAATCATATTTTCCAAAAATCAAATATTATCCTTCAACCTGTTTTGGTTTAATCAGGCCAGTAAGATTAGCAGATAAGCAGCCGTTAGTCAAAGAAATGATTAGATACTCTTTGCATAGACATTTTACGATTATACATATTTTATAGATCTCACCAGTAGGTCAACTACAAGTTATTTTGTATAAACTGACTGAAGCCACCTGGCCCTGAGTGCCTGTCTGTCTGTCTGTCTGTCTGTCTGTTACTCTGTTTGTCTGCTGGAGGACACAAGTCTGTCTGTCTCTGGGTTTCCCTTTGCCCCTTCGTTCCCATTCCATGTCTGACTTTCACTTTCTCTTTCTTGTGGTCCCTCCCTCGTCTTTCTTTCATTTCCCAGATGCGAGTGGTGAAAGCATTCCGTAGTTCCCTGTACGAGGGCCGGGAGAAACCGGAATCCCGCAACTCCATCCACAACTTCATGGCCCACCCGGAGTTCCTCATCAACGACCTCATCCACAACATCCCGCTGATCGATGACACTGACGTGGACGACGAATCAGAGCTCAGCAGATACCAGCACCTGCACCCGGCCCTCCGCAAGCCGCCGCCACCTCCCACCCAGCCCCAGCCCTCAGCCCGCACCCGCCCCACCCGCCCCTACCGCCAGTATAGCCTCCCTGTGACCCCGTGCAACCGAAACAACAACAACAACAGCAGCAGCAGCAGCATCAGCATCAGTTCAACGGACACCCACTGCAACAAAAAGAACCAAGCAGTTCCCCCCAGCAACCGGAGCCCCCACCACCACCACCGCCACCAACACCACCATAACCATCATGGCAGGGACAGGCCGGTGAAACCCTCCGCCCCTCACCTGGCCCACCTCTACTGTGTGGAGACCTCCTTATAACTGAGCTGAACGTGGGTCGGGGGGAGAGGAGAAGGAGAACGGAATCTTGGGGAGGGGGAGGAAGGGGGAGCAGAGGAGAGGGCTGAGAACTCACACATGACATTTTCATCCAATCTCCCTGACAACAAGCTAACAGGAGGGAGTGAAGGACGAGGGAGGTACAGGAGGGAGTGGACAATGGCTGGAGACTTCTGCTCGCAGCTCCCTGAGAACATTGCGACTTTCCCTCCCTTTGCCCTTGCTCCAGCCCTCTCAGTCTGACCCCCTGACACCACCACCCCCGCCCCACCTCCACCCCTTGAACCCACCACCCCGTCTGTCGCCCTCCCCTGACGAACCACCCCGCCTGGCCTCACGCACACTTGTCACACACACACACGCGCGCACAGGTCTGCTCTTGCTGCTTTGTCCTGAGCGACGGTGGGTTGGGGAGGAGGGAGGGGGACGGACATCCAAATAAAAAAACAACAAACAAACAAACAAAAAAAAAAGCGACACATCCCTCAAAGCTTCAGTAGAACAGGGCCACGTCAGGGCCTGAGGCCGACTCTCTGTTTCTATTGGTCTTCATCATTAGTGTTGCTGTCATTACCCACCCACCACAGCACCATCGTGGCCACCTCCATCATTTATCCTGCTAGAATCCACAGCCACTTTGAAAATCACCACTTTGCTTGCGGTATAAGTAAAACGCTTTGTTAAAGCTTTAACTAGACTTCAGCCCACTCTGTCCTCCCACTCATTGATTTCTCAGCATAACGGTGCTCATTCATTTCTCTCTGTTACATCACTCTCTCCTCTCTCCTCTCTTTCTTTTCTCTTCGCTCTGACATTCCACATGTTTTCCTTTCGGTCATTCCTCTCTCTCTTTCAATGTGCGTACGTGTATTGTCTTGTCTCTTCTGAAAAAAAAACCTAACAAAAACAGAACAAAAACAGAAATTGCAAACAAAGATACTGTTCATTTAAACCTAATAGTAAATAGAATGGCTGCAAAAAAACAACAAAAGGAGGGAGGGTGGGGGGGGGAACACATATACATATATATATACAGGATATATGTATATATAATTTGAATGTTTGGGAAGCGACAACACAGAACTCTTAATGTTCATCACTGTTCTTTCTCCAGCCCGACCTGCCCGACCCTTGAATGCCGCCCCGGAAGTCCACGCGACCTGTTCTCTGTGTTACTGTGAGACGATACAGCGTGTGGGATCTCACACTAACTGTGATGGATACACGATACACACATTAGGCCCATACAGGACTAACTTGATTTCCAGCCTCCTGCCATGGTGATGAATTGATGAGTGTGTATGGGTGATATCTGTGGACAGTGCCCGGGGCGAGCTCGTGGCTGACGTCCTCTTCCAGCCTCTTCACTTCTGTTCCGTGTTCCATCATCTTCTCTCTTGCTGTTCCTCAGTCCATTTAGGTATTCTTCACTTCACTTAGTCTTTCTTCACTGTGTGTGTGTGTGTATGTGTGTGTGTGTGTGTGTGTGTGTGTATCAGCTTTTTTTTTTTTAGCCAAAAAAAAGCTGAATGCTTGTGAAGCATTAACCCTTTAAATGCCATCAAACACACAATGCACAGGCGATGGCCCTTTAAGACTACCGTACACTCTCTTCAAACCCGCTCACGTGCCATCTCCATCATGTACCGGCGCCCTCTCCATGAGTATTGTGGGACAAAGAGATTGTTTCATTTGATGTGTCGGATGTTCGATCTAGTTGTTTTTTACAGGGGAGGGAACAGAGTCACTGTTTGATGTCAAAAAAGCAACCAACCACTTGAGCAACCAGGCCCTCGTCTAATGTCAGTGTTCAGTTTTAGCTTTAGGCCCAAAGCCCGCCCAGATCTATCAGGTACGACCAATGAGAGCTCACATGTCATGTCCTCGTGTCAAATACTGTGCATCCCCAGTCATCATGATGTACAATTAGTTGATTGAGATACTCTTAAAGAACCAGTTTGACCTTTTGACCTTTGACTTATTTGCCTTCTTGTCACTTTCATGACAGCCACAGTTTAGCTTAGCTTAGCATTAAAGATGGCGAACCTGCCTTTCAGCAGCTCCACAGCTCACTAATGAACACGTCGTAGCTCGTTTGTCTAATCAAATGAAGTCAACTCATATATTTTCAAATGTTTCATGAATTATTTTAAATTAATTATTCCATCCAATCATTTAATGCTGCTTATTTGGTTCCACGTCTTAATAATAATCCATAAATCTGGGCCATATGTGATGTGTCAGATGATGTGTTGACAGGACTCACTAAGGTCCCAGGGTCTTGTCATAATAGTTCCACAAAACTTAGAACCCGGTTTCTGCTCTTTGGTTAGCGTGTGCATCAAAGCAAAGAGATGCAGTGCATTTGTTACTGAGCTGGTCTTTATGCTAAGCTAAGCAGTGGATAGGTGCATCTGCCGAGATGTCCGACTAATGCTTTAAGACCTATCGCGCTGCATGAGCACACTCAGCAAAAAAAAGGAAAAGGAAAAAAAAACCAAACTAGAGGAAACACTTGGATAGCCGCCCATGTGGCGACGGGTACAGCGCTCGAGACATCACATCCCACCGTCACCTCATTGATCTCCACCTCAACATTCCATGGAACGTACATTCCAAACAGCTGCATCACATTCCAGACTGGGTGTGAGAGTGCCCTCCTGTATCCCATGTTGCACTAGGTGTGGATGAACCGCTGACTTCATGTTGCCTCGGAACGTGGCTGCATTGTAAACCTCCCCCCCCCCCCCGGTTATATCCTGTTGACTTCCCTGAGTTATCGACTGGTCCCACCGCCAGAGAAAGGCAAGGGCAGACAATATGCAACAGACTGCCGTGTCAACACCCGTACCCAGACGTAGGAGTAGAAGTAGAGACGATAACACATGCAAACACAGCGAGAGAACATGTCTGTCCTGCTAGTTCTGTTTCAGGATGCACGCAGGGCTCTCTGGGAACACCCTTACCTGTACAGAACTCTGTCTTATTGAATGCTCATCATCATCGCCACCACCCCGACCTCACCTGTCGGTGCCAGCGGGTGGTGACATTGTATTGGTCTGTCTGTTTTGAAGCATGCATTTGGTATCATTAATGTCACTCTTTATGTGTTGGTAAATCATTTAGGCTACTGTCACTACTGTGTGCTATGATCTCTCCACATCTGCTCTCTTCCTCTCTCTCTCTGACACACACACAGACACACACATGCACACGTATCCTGTTCAAAAGTCTAACCTGTTCTCTTTCAGCACCTCTTAGCACAGCTCTAAATGCTTTCTGCGGTACTGACAAAAACACACACACACAGACACACACGCATATGTACACAGCGAACAACAGGCAAATAATCTACAGTGGTGTAAATTTGACTGTCCAGTTCCAGCCATCTCTGTCCATCCGTCCAGCCACGTTACATCATGATGTTGTGAGACAGTTTCACAGAAGGCAAAACACAATGTGAAAAAGAATATATTATATTTATCAAAATTATAAATTGTACAACTGCACCACTACTGTACAGACCGCCCAAATGTGCACATGTGCATCTTTGATTTACAGGTACTATGTTCCTGTTACACTTTTTTTTTTAAATTTTGATTTTTGTTTCTTTCTTTTAATCCTATTGCTTTTTGTAAAGAGAGGAACAACAAAATGGAAGCGCTTGTATATTATGATTATTAATATTATTATTATTGATTATTATTCTATGATTTTCTCCACCGGTGCTCCCACTGATGGAAAAAGACAGTTGCACATTCTCCTGAGCATATTCTGAGGGCTGTGTTTTCTGTCCACTGAACAGCCCCTGAAGTGTGCAGAGGCGTGGAGATGCTTATAGTCTCTTAAGACCAGAGACACCACTCTGTAAATAGAGAACAGGAGATACAAATGTACCTCATTATGATCTAAAGGACTGGACAAAGTGGGGACCCAGGGAGGGTGGAGAACTGGAAGGTGAAGCAGAGCTAGAGACTGCAGAAGTGCAATGCAGCCGAGCATTGTTTAGGCTGCTCTTTTAGATCTGCTACAAGTATTTACTGCCATGTTACAACGGGAGGAACTTAAGGTTTTACATTATTCATTATACATACTGTTGTAAATATTGTGTGTGGAATGGTCCCCCTTCTTGCACAATGCAGTGCTGTTCTGCAGACAGAAAATGCAGCCTTAACTGTGCTGAAATGAAAAAGACCAAAAAAAAGAAAAAAAAAACATAAAGACTATTGAATATATTAAAGAGTTACCTGCCTGTTATTTAAGCGAATAAATATCTATATATGAGAAAGAACACACCTGTATACTGTAGACTAAATCTGTATGGAAATCTAAGAGAATTTAATGGGAATTAAGTCCAACACCTTTTGTCTGTATGAAAGAAAAAATACATCAAAGTATTCTACAATAATAACTTTGACAAAGTCTGTGTGGTCCTGTGTTGTTTGTTCGCAATGATGCCGGACTGTGTGTTCAGTGCTTAACCTCTGAGTGACACCTGCACCGCAGGATGCTCAATTAGCCGTTATGTGTCTGCTTGGAATTGTAATCTCAAACAGAGCCTGAGGAATGTACAGTATCCATGCTAATGTAATAATATGATGATGATGATGATGAATAATTACGATAAGATGGATCATCCAGTGAAAATCAAATAACCCTGTCAGCCACAGCAATACAGCCATTACGGTGGGTGTGCAGGGCCAAATGTCTTTCTCCATTAGACTTGAGTTCACCACAGACAGCAGGAAGACTTGTCAACGCAGGTGTGCCACCTCCACACTGACTTACAAAGGCAAGATACCCACCTGCATGTCACTTAGCTTTGCAAGCAAAGTTACTGTCTACGTGCTTCCTGCAGCAACAGCTGTCAGATGTTTTGTGATACGTAATTCTGCACGGAACAATTTTTGTGTAACTTAATCCAAATTTCCTTTTTTCATTTCCTTTTCCCATTTTTAAAAATCGTTGTTTTGACAGAAGTGGAGGCTGCACAGGAAAACAGCACGGTGATAATGTAGAGCACTGGGCCTATTCAGTACGTTGAGTCAAATGACTAATATGAGCAGGATTTATTAATAACCCTTATTGTTATTGGTTTCCCACATTGCATTAACATGATTGTTTTCTCTTATTTTAGAAGGCATCCCTAAATGGACTTGCCTTTTGATCAGTATGTTGTGTTTGTGGCTGGATAAACCTGGAATAATGGTTGTTGTCCAGTCAATCTACATCATTTGAGGTGGCTCAGCAGGTGTCCTCTGCTGAGACCATACCTCTGCAAAACACTGTTGTGACTTTTACCTGTCATTTAAATTCCATTTTCAAAGCAATATTATTCATCAGAAGGGTTAACTGGTATTAGTTTTCTAACATGACCCGTCCCAGTCAGATGAACAGGTTAACAATACTTCTGTTTGAGAGTCTGAGGATGCTATAAATAAGCCAACTTGCACAATTGCAGGAGCCTGAACCTGAAGCAGCTGAATGGAATTCAGCCATCTCTTATTTTCTGATTTTAACTGCAGCAGCTTGACCTTGAATGGATGCAGCTTTTCTTCTTCTGACTCTGTCTTTGACAACTCAAAGTGTTTGTAATAAGACATGTCTGTTGGTTTAAAGTTGCACACTCTAAGACACTCACAATGCCCATCCAGCTTCTTTATCAGATCCCACACACAGGCAGTTTGTGAGCACACTGTCAGCTGATAGTTTTTTACATTGGGTTTCTGTTTGTATTTGTAGTCTCAAAACCTGGAGCACTTGACAAAGATGCAGCGTTCTCAATCTGAACCTGGTATTGTGAATCATTTCCACTCCAATCCAAAAGAAAAGAACGAGAGCATTTCAGAGGAACATGCTGCAGGTGAACTCTGTTGTCCCGTCTCTGCCCTGAACACCTGCTTGATGGAACAAATGTATAAATGACGGCACTTCATCTACAGTGACCTCTGCAGTACTGCATTCGGGATCAGGGATCAGGCTGTTTCAAATGCACAGATAGAGGATTTAAACTCTGCTACCTTACAGTAGCACTGTGCCTTGACATCATCTATCAAACACTTCTACCATAGGCTTTGTTTTGATACAATCATCAGCATGTGATGCTAATGACTGTACAGAGCAAAATCTGCACACTTCTTTAAACTCACATCTCTGCCAGTTGTTTTCATTTCGAGGTAATTCCTTAAGCGCCTAAATATTCAGCTTGCTCCCAAAATAAATACTGTCTCTATATAAATTATTAAGTAATGGTATGAACGTCCCATAACTAGCTGGTGTTGATGTCTTCCACTCAGATGTGGAAAAAACACACCAATGCTGTGAGGTGATCAAACATTCAGAAGGTGTTATTTGAAAGTAAGTTTCCAAAATTTGCCCATTTGATTTCACAATTCTCACACAATAGTAAATATGAAGCTAGTCGTCAGCTTTCAGCTCGGCTTAGCATCAATACTACAAACAGAAAAACAGCTGGCCGGCTCTGTCCATTAGCTAACGAACCTGTGTATGTGATGACGTATGTGGCAGGTTGACAGAACGAGATCAGTGTTTCCCTGCAGGAAAAACTAGTCCTTTGTATCTCAAACACCAAACCCAGTCCTAGCACACTCCACATGTTCACAACACTGCTTTATAATCCTGACATTTACTGTAATGGTGTTTCAAAGAGGTTGTGGGTCTATGGGCTTTGAGGGATTTTATATAATAGAGTTGCGTTGCACCGAGTTCTTGTCGGCCACAAACAGAACCATAACACATTCTCCCTCTGCAAAGCACAGCAAAATAATGTAGGTTAAGTTGATTATGTGTTGAATGTGTGTTGGTCACATAACACAGTGCAGTGGATGCATAAAGTCTACACACGTTAAAGAAATTGCATGTTCTGAAATGTTTGACAGTATAAAGGTCAGCCTTGTTCCGTCTTTAATGTTAAATTTTAAAGGTTTTACAATAAAAAAATTAAACTACAACTCTGATTTTACATCTGCACACCGTGCAGGATTTGTTGAATGTTTGTCGTTTCATCCTAATGGGAGAGACATGGACACCATAGAGTTACCAAAGAAACTGTGAGGTCTGCTTGTTGAATAGTACACTCAGGAGAGGGATAGAGAAGAATCTGGAAGTCTTTGGATGAACCATGGAGCACTGTCCAAGCCATCATCAATAATGAGGAAATGTGGCTCCACAGAAACGCTGCAAAGATCAGGATGAACCTCCAAAGTTAATGAGAGGATGATTACGGAGGATACCAAAAGGCCAACAGCAATACTGAAGGAACTACAGGAAGTCCTGGCAGGTGCTGGTCAGTAGTTTCTGTGACAACCATCTCCTGTTGTCTGCACATCTGGACTGCGGGATACTGTGCCAAAAGCAACACCCAAGCCTGTCTGAACTCTTCCAAAAGACGCATTCATCCCAAACCATGTGGAGATGATGAGTCAGCAGTTGATTTTTGAGTTTGGCTCAAAGCCTTCCAGCTCATCATCCATGGACCACCACAGATTGAAGCATGGTGGTGGGAGCATCAGGCTCTGGACCTGCTCCTCTTCCACTGGGTCAGGGTGAAGGTGGAAGGATAATGAAAAGCTTCAAATATCAAGATGTTTTGGCTCAGAACCTGCTGGCCTCCATCAGAAAGATGAGGATGAAGAGGGAGTCACCATTCCAACATGACAATGATCCAGAGTGCAAATCTGAATCAACCAAGGCTACAGAAAAGGAAAATCAAAAGTTGGAGCGGCCCACTCATGCATGGACACTATTAATTCAGTCTCTCTGAGACAGCAACTGGTCAACTGCATAGCATATTAACTGATAATTAGGCCATTCATACACTTTGACACTATTTGGTGTTCTGTACGTTGCTGCTGGACATGCAGTGTGAAGGAGACAGGGATTTAACAACCAGTCTTCAGATGAGTGGCAGCCCTGCACTAGCTGCAACAATATTTTCCAAAACAAAGTTGAAACAAGGCTGACATTTACATTGTTGTTATTTTGTTATATCAAAAGCAGCAATTTACTACGCATGTGTAGACTTTTCATATCCACTGTGAGGGAGACAGCTTCAGCTCCTCCTGCAGGGCCTTCTTCTGCTGTGAGGTAATAATGGAAACGCATGGCATCAAAGCTACAGTGGAGACGCCCATGAACCCCCTGTCATTTAAAAACTAATGACAACGTGATCGGCTGGAAAAAGTACCGATGGTTTGGTGAAAATGTGCTAACACATGGGGACCTCTCATGCTGCGTACTTTGTTGACTTTGGTCTTTGTCATTTGTTTTGACAACCTTTACCAGACTTGACCCAAATGTTCAGGAAAAGTAAGACCTTTATCGGCAGAGAGCTTGCTGTTTAGAAAGAGAAAAAGAGATGCATTAATATCAAGAGTACAGAATAGGACACAGTAAATATATGTAACTCAAACATAACAGAAATTGGATTTATTTGTCATTTCCCAAAGGTCATTAACCTCAAACAATACATATTCAAAGTTATATACACATTTACATGTTGTTACACTTGATAGGTTTCACCACTTAAAGCAGACCATTTTGGATGTATTTAATTAATACATTCCAATATGTCATTATGTACAAAACATAATTCTGAGGCTGTTAAGCCTCCATTAGCACTTCTCCAAGTTATGGAGCAGCTGTAGTCAGCCCAGAAATGCTGCATGAACTACAGATGTTGTGGAGTATTGGTAAAATAGAATTCAACGCATACCATTTGTTACCGATACTACCTTTAAAAAAATACCAGGCCACGTTGGCAGTTGCTTGTCCAGCCTCTTCACCTTCCACCAGCAGAATCCACTTTAGCATAAAGAAAAATAATGGCTCTAAATGAAAGTGTTCTTTTGTACAATGGTGCTGGTTCACAAAGAGATCAGTTCTTACCCAAACAAAGTATGAACGCTATTTTTGTCCACGGATTATTGCCTTTTCAATTTAACCGCTGATTAAAAAAAAATTGTGTGTGTGTGTATATATATATATATATATATAAAAAAAAAATCACTCTTTGTGGACCTTCACCTTCATCTTAACATCTCAGTATTCAGGATACTTGAACTCTTAATGACATTTTAGCTATAATCAAATAATTTCCTACAACAAACCATGAACAGAAGTTAGATAAGTACTCAAAATCCACTAACTGGGAACAGGGACTTTAAAAAAAGAAGTACTGAGGTCGCTGCTGAATGCCTCAGGCCTGAGTAAAACAAAGAAAAAACAATGTTCTTGTCTGATCCTTACCATGGAGTCAAGCAGGTAAAGGTGTTCAGAAAGCCACTCATCCCGCATGGTGGAACAATCATTACCTAGAAGAAACTGTCAACAAGGTTTAGCAGTAACGTGTACTCAATCCATCACACAAAGTCACATGCACATTGAGCAGTTCTTAGGTAACTTAAACTAGTTCAACAGTGTTCATCCACCTTCAAGCAGTTCAGCACACTGAGCCTTATCAAGTTCAGTCTCAATATCTGAAAACAGAGATAGGTACTTGACCCTACATTTTGAGTGATGTGCTTGCACTCTCTGCACACTTTGTGCAGAACTCCACCGAGACATGGTTCTTGTCCACATGCAGACACACGCCGCCAGATGTCTCTTTCTCCTCCACTTTCACACGCTTCCTGGGTAAGGCATAGTCGTGGTCGTTTGAGTCGAACCCCTGGAAAAGCGAGGAAGATAATTTCATCCCATTCACACCACTCAGCCTGGACAAGAGCTGGGCTAACATGCTCTCATTGGCCAGCACAGCCCTCAGGTACCTGGTCTCATCTTCCAACTCTTCCACTCTCTTGGTCAGCTGAGAATTTTCCTGTTTGAGCACACCATTTTCTGTTGACAGGATGTCAACTTTCTTCTCCAAACTGTTAACATATTCTTTTTTCTTCAGACGATTCAATCTGGCAGCAATGGCGTTTTTGTTGATCATGTGGCTTGACTGGTTTTGTCTGTTCTTGATCCTCAGGGCAGATGACATTCTTTCAGGAGATGACGATACTGAAGCTTCAATCCCGGAATCTTGATCCTTGGCACTGTACAAGCCCAGATCAGACAATTCAATATCAAGGAGTGGGGAGGCTTCATCTCTGTCAAGTGTCCATCTAAATTCCTCAATTCCAAACAGGTCGTCTAGCTCTATTCCAGCAGTGTCAATACTGTCAGCAGGAAACCCTTCAGATGGACTCTGGAAATCTTCATCAGTTTCCACAGCATCTAACGCTTCAACCTCTAGTGGCTGAACCTGTGTGCTGTTCATGGCACGGCCTCTTCTTCTGGTGATCATTGCGGTTTGATGCTGGCAAGGTCGCTGACAAGAGATTGTGTGATTTCTCACCTGTACAAACAAATAAAATAAACTATTAGGATGAAATTCACTGATAAAAAAAATGTCTCACTTTGTTACACATTTCAAAGCTGTTAATTGAGAGCACAGGAAGCAACAAGCAACTGATTTTCACAGGTGACTACTTCTTACAGGTCTACAACTCAGTGAACACAAACTGTTAAATTATGTCGTGTATCAATCAATATTAAAGCCAATAGATTACGTGACAGTTATCAGGTTAAACGGTTTGGCTTTTAAGTTAGCGCTGTTGGAATTGCTAATCTATGAACTTGGCAAGCTATCTGCTAGACAGCCAGGTTCGTAGATGTCAATAAAAAAGTGTTTAATGGTGCAAGACTACGCAAAATTCCTTTGAGTTACTGAGTAAACCCTTCGCACCATGATCGCTGCTCCTGATAGCCTCCATTTTCTTACAGTGGCAGAAATAATGGAAGAGCGTGTGTGAGCGCGCGCGCATGAAACGTATGCGCAACGTAAGAGACTCAAAGCTAAATCTAGGCCCAGTGACATTAGCATTTTATAATGCTCTAGAACTCACGCTGACAAGAACATAATACCTAGATATAGTTCGTTGCAGTCAGTTTTCTGATAAAACAAAAACCGACAATGGCGTTATTCGTAACAACACATACTTTAACATTAGCTTCACGGCAGGGCCTTACTCGCTCGAGCGGCACACTTTCTTTAGCACCCAGCTAATGTTTGCTAATCATGGCTAATAACTCGAAATAGCCTGAATGGTGCGGTGCATTAAACAAGCGAATGTCTATCCATGGAGATATAATCCTTCCAGTGAAGCTGATAATCTTTATCTACGTTATTTAACCGGCAGCTGCCCGTTCAGTTTTGCAGCTAGCCCGGCTAGCGAACTAGCATAGCACTAAAGGCTTGAGGCAAATGGAGCAATGACGCAGCAGCTTTTAACGGCACCTTCAAACCTTCGACTTACCGTGCTGTTTGAAAATAAATGCAGAAATATACCACGGAAGCAGCTTCCTTTAAACAGACTGTGCTGGTCACCGGTCGCTGTCTCAGCGGCACGCAGACAGAAAACAACAATGGCGCGATTTGACTGAAGACCAGACAACCGTCGACCAGGGGAGACAAAGATACTTCCGGACTTATTCTTCTTCTTTGGTGTTGTCGTATCTACCTTCACACAGTCTATGGTCTAGACGTCTCTGTGGTGTGTTTGCTGCCCCCTCAGTCTGGGCAGTATCAGTGACACAAAGAGCAATAGCTACAGGAAAGTTAGGAAAACACCAAGAAGGAATTCCAACAGTCGCTTTGGTTTTCTTAAGCTTCCACTACTTATGGTCTATAACACTGCAGAAGAATCACTACAGAACTCTCCCTCAAACCAGAGGTGTCAAACATGCGGCCCAGGGTCAGCTCACTACTTTCACATGACTTTGCAAAGTGTCAATATTTCAGAAAAGTCCGATTTTTCAGTGAAGTGCGCTGATTTCCTTGATCTGTCCACTGGTATTGCTCTTCCGTAATAAGAGTAGCGAGCCCTATATTGAATACACTATTTAAATCCCACGTAATTGCACTATAGTGTTAAACACTAAACATTGATCATGCAGGAGTCTGTCAACAAAGAGAAAAATGGACAGAGTCACTGGGAAACCAGTCCGCTTGGTGTATTCACACCACTGTCCAATGTTTAAGGAATATCATCATAAATAAAATACTATATTGTTCTCCAGTTCCAACAAACTGAACATCTGATTGTGTTGTATAATGACAGTGCACTGAGAGAATGGTAATAAAACTGTGAAAGTAGTGCCTGTGTAGCAGTAGTGTTTTTAATCCTATAACTATTTTAGGTCACTGTGTAACTGTGTTAAGAACCTCTCATGATAAATTGTACTTTATATTTAAACCTGCTGTGTTGTGCTCCCATTTACAGATGTAGGGATCCAGTACAAGACAATTTTGTGTGCGTGTGTGTTCTCCTTTATGTGAGTGCTAATGCTAAAATCACCGAATTCTTATGTAAGCCATCCTTTTGTATCCAGTATGCTGCAATTCAGCCACATATATCTTACTCTCTAAAATAATACAAACATATTTTTCTTTAGTAGAATAAGGTTTTATTGAACATTTGTATGCAAAAAAAGATGTATTACACAAAACCACTGAGGGCTTACAATAATATCCTCTCTGCCGGGGTTCTCAGCTGAAAATCATCTTCTGTGAAACCCTTTGTAGGGACCAACAACTGTATAATAGTGAAAGTAAACTTGCACGACAGGTGGAAGAATGCCAACTCACTGAAGTCCATCACAGTGTAAAAAACATATCCTGATTCCATCTCACATTCACACATGGAGTACACAATGTTTTCTTTGATGTGTTTAACGTCTCCACAATTCCACTTTTGTCTTCACCACGTTAAAAATACTGTAGACATGAAGGCTTTTACAAATTCTTTACATCAGGGGTGCAACTAAAACTTATTTTCTTTGTATTCCAGCTCATTTATTTGGGATTAATAAACTGTTTTGTCTGTTGAATGTCATCAAGTTGAGAAAAAACCCCTACTGGTCCGATGTAATAATAAATAATACAGTGTTCGTTGTTCACTTTTTTTCTGAGATTTGAGAAAATAATTATCTTACATATGCAATGAAAATAACCATTAGGTGCAACCTCGAAAGATATAAAAACAGACCATCACATGTGACTGTTTGGCATTCTGTCTGATAAAGCACTCAAACTCATGACACAGATTTATGTCAAGTGTCTAACCCACAACTTTACATTTGCTTTATTCTGCAACAAATGCAGTTACAGATTTTCTTTTTTCCAAATGTCAAAACGAGAGCACAAGTTGAATAATGTGCCATTGGCTGGAGGTCTGCATTTCACAGAATTAGTAAATGACTCAAAAAAGTTGCAGTCCAGATTTCAGCTTGTTAACGTCACTGTGGTTCCAGAGGTGGCCCTCAGCTGTTCTCAAGGGTGCAGACATTCCTGGGAGGCTGTGCGTCGTGCTGCTCTCCAACTCCACCGGCTGGTCAAAGACAGTCATTGTTGAGTAGTTTTCCACCATGAGGCATGAAGGGTCATCCGACTGTCCAGGAACTTTACCAAGAGGGTAGTTTTTCCACAACACTTTATCAGTGCACAGTTGCCATGGAGAACCTCTGAGCAACTTTGCCTTCTCAGCCTGAATATCAGTCCATTTGCTCTCCTGGGAGGACTCGCTCCTCTCCGTGTCAGCTGAGGCACGCCAGGGATGATTGTGGCGCCACGAATGCTGCAGCTTCTCATGCAAACTCTCCAGTGTGTATATTGGCTGCTGTTTCTGCTCCGGAGAATGATCAAATTCTGTGTGTGCAGTCTGTGTGTAGATGGAGCAGAGCTGGAGCAGCCTCTCTCGAGTTTCCAGAGGTAGCGGATGCTCCATGTCATCCAGGATTAACTGGAGCAGGTGCGGCGTGCTGACACAGGGAGCATCCAGGCATGCGGAGAGCAACTGCTGCCACCTCAGCTGGATGCGGTTCACAAAGATCCTGTCCTTCATTCTGGTCTTCTTCTGCACCTTTGTTTCAAAATGGTATTCAAATTTGTTGCTGTTACAGAAGAGGACTTCTGAAATCCAAGCAGAAATGTAGAAGGCCCTGTGATTGTTCTGCTCTTTGACAAGCAGCTTCAGTTCGACAAAGAGCTTCTCCAGCAGCAGGTGGATAAAGGACGGGGAGTTGAGCATCTTGAGGAGGGGCAGCCAAAAACGCAAAAATGTCTGAGGGACTCTGGGCTCAGTGGGACAGGCACTGTCACAGCCTAATGTCTCCAGTTGCTCAACAGTGGGAACTAGAAATCCATCTTCCAACAACACATCGATCAGCAAATCACTTGACTCCAAAGCAAACTGCTTGATCTCACCGAGCAACCAGCTCATGTCTGCAAACGGTGCCGGCCACAAGCTCTTGTCTTTGTCTTCAGCATGCCCATCAAACACCTGGTACTGCTCCTTTTCAAAGGAGATCAGAAGTTCTCGAGCACTCTTGTACGCTTCCATTTCTTTTTGTCTGGCGATCATCTCGTCCTCATAACGTTTTAAGTCAATCTCTTCGTCCTCTCCATCCGACTGGGATTCCCAGTCCTCATTGGGCCCTCCTCCGAGCTGCCTGGACCAGTACTCCTGCTGGAGCCAGTCCAGAACCACCTTACATCCCTTCCGGCACCATTTCAAGGTAGGGAGCTTCCGATGTGTGAAATCATGTCTCAGGTCTACAACCCACTCCGGGATGTTGAGGTTCCCGGCGAGCCGCCGCAGTGGGCGGGCCGTTTTGCCTTGCTGTCGCTCTGTGATTAGATTGACAAACCTGACCAGGGCCGCTCCGTAAAGCAGGACCAGATCCTCTCCGTTCAGCTGTCCGGTCCTGTCCAGCACCTGGCACCTCACCAGGTCGGCTGTGCACGCCACTGCCACCGGAGTGCTGTTGGCGTACCTGCCTTTCCAAGCGGATATCCTCTGCAGGGCGTACTTCTGCAAGGCGGAATCCTTTGAGTAGAGATACTCCAGCACCTGGTCCCACTCAGCTTTGTTGATCCATGCCACCACATGGCGTTTTTTCTCCGAGCTCTTTTTCTTCATTTTGATGGCGGAAGCGAGTCACGCTAGACTTCCGTTAACACCGTAAACACATAACGCTCTGAAACGCCTAGAAATCACTGGGCTGTCTAGGAACTGTCACTTTAAACAACTACACACTGCAGCGCGAGGCCGTTTAGCACCAACAATAGCAACGCATCCCGGAAATGACGTGTTCATCTTTTTTTGTGGCGTTGCCACAGTATTGCAATATCGCCAACTAGTGGATAATTACAGTTTAACAGCCAGTTCCAGTTTGGTGTTTTATGCCAAGCTAAGCCATTGAATATTTCTGAAATAATATGCGTGTTTAATGGTAAATTATATAGACAAACGTGGATTCTCAGATTTGTGTCATTTAAAATTACTTGAAATATTATTTTCAGTCATTTATCCTTTGTTAATTTTCTTTTCTCTGCGTATGATTCGTACGTATGATTCTTTTCATTAATATTACATACATTTTACAATGTCAACGACTGGTATTTGAAAATGTTTAATAAAGGTTTAAAATGTCAATTTATTAACCCTGACCTATCTGTCTGAAGTGGTGACTGTGTCAGTTCAACTTTTGTCCTGCAGAGGGCAGTAACACGTTTATTCAATACCAAATTATAAAACAAGTAGAAGAAGAAACGAGGCGCGAGAAAGAAACCGTAGAAGAAGAAGACTGTCTGGAATATGGCGGGTGCTTTGAAAGAAGAGCAACTTGCCCAACATGTTTATGCTGCGCTGCAGGTAAAAGACGTAAAATCAAACAAGACTCGTTTAAAATAACACGAAATTGGCGTCCTGGGGAAGATTTTTTTTATTCCGGTGTGTGTGTCAGAAGGTGTTGTATACATTCATTTAGCGCTGTTTCGTATACGTGATGCGTTCACGGCAACGCAACCAGCAAGGTTCAGATCACAACGATAATATAAAGCTGTTGTCCAATAACAGCAGGTTATACATTCGGAGGTGTGTCTGTGATACTACAGGTGTCAACCTTACTGTATGTCTGGGATGACGGTCACTCCCTCAGAGAGGTACTGCAGTACTGGACACATGTACCAGGCTCCCACCCACTCATACTGGAGCACACCCAAATTAAGACAGACACAGTTTTGTGTCTCTGTTGTCACTTTGTGGTCATTTTCATCTGTTTGTGTTAATTTGTGTTTCCTCATAGTTGTTATGCGGCTGCTTGTGGTATTTTTATATGTCGCTGTAGTTGTCATTTCACATCTCTGTGTCATTATGTCATTTGTGTCTCCTTACAGTATATTTGTGTTTCCTGTTTTGTGTGTCTTTGTAGTCATATTATTGACTTTGAAATGCTATCAGTAGCTAATACATGAATAATAATATTATATATTATACTTTGAAAATGATATGGGCTGCTGCACCTGTTCTTGTCTTTTCACACGATCCCTTGTCATATTTGTATAATAAGGACTAAGGCATAGAGTCATCTGTGTTTTGTCTCTCTTTAGACTGCGTCCTGTCCCTTGGTGGAAGGTCTGGAGCTGCGGGAGGCGGACAGTATGCTGGAGCTGCTGTGTGTTCCCTCTCAGCACCGCACTAACATACTGGCATGGATCTGCAGCCGGTAGATAGAACATTAAACATGCCCACTGTTCTCATCAACCAGAAATAATGTGTACATATATATTATAACAATTATATAAACTAATCCCAATGATCTGTCTTCATCTGTCACTTTACAGCATTGACCATAACTTTGGCAATTCCAAGGCGACAGCAATGAGATCCAAAGACCCAGATATTCTGCATAAAGGTAACACTGGTTTCTCCCTCTGTCAGCCTGTCACAGTGTGTGGTGAATAGTGTTCATGTATTTTGAGGGGCACCTTATGGAAGGCAGCAGATTAATCTCTGTGACAGTGCACATTAACTATAGTTTATTTTTATGGCTCTGTGTGTTCTCCTTCAGACTGAAATGACCTTATGTAATGCTGTGCTATGTGTTTGCTACAGAAATTGCTTCGCTTGGGCAGGAACTGATGCTGTGCAGAGCAGATGACCTGGGCCTAATCAAAGTAAATAATAGGCTGCATAAGACGAGCGATGTAATTCATTTAGAGATATAGATATGTATTGTAACAATGCATCAAAAATGTCTTTATCCTAGGGCAATGCAAGTCATCACAGGCAGCTTCAGTTCCAGCAGCAGCTTTTAACTCTGGTCCCGGGCTGCAAGAAGTCTGCTGGGCCCAGAATGGATACAGAGGTGCTGCTGAACGAGCTCTTTGCTGCTGAGAACCTGCCTCACCTGTCACAAATGCTCAAACCCTCACTCGACCCCTGGCCTGCAGACATCAAGTGTGTATGCTGTCTTTCATTAACCTATGTGACACGTCTTCCATCCCTCCCTTATGTCTGAATGATGCCATCCTCTCCTTTAAACTGTACTTCAACCACTACTGGTGGTTCTTCATGTATTGCATTGTTTCCTGTTGTTGAAGTGCAGCATCAGCGACTTTATGCTCATCTTTATACTCCCTCTCACTGCTTCTCCTGACCTCACAGGGCTTTACGTAAGACCACCAAGACCACCTCCGCTAAGCCAAGTAGAAGAGAGGCTGCTGAGGTTGCCTCCCTTCTGCAGCTGACTCAGTCAACACTGGAGCAGCTACAGTCAGAGGTGAGCTACAGTCAAATATGAACTTTCCTCAACCTCAGTGAAATCCATCAGGAGGAAGAAAAGGGGGGAATTCATAAGGAGTTAGGAAAAGGCAACAGCAGTGCAAAGAGACACAACTGCATTGGGATAAGACTTGATTTGATGTGATGGTTCCCAGACAAGCTGTTTTTCAAATGTTCTTCTGATCAGTGATGATTTTTGGCCCAAGCGTGTCTGAACCTATGTCAGTAACATGTGCTGTCTGTTTGCTCTGCTCTTGCTCTTTCTACCCTCTGGTCTCCTCAGTGTGAATTCCTGAACGATGAGGCGCAGAGTCCTAGCGCCTTCTCTCCGAGCTCTCTGGGTGTGGCAGCGTGTGACCTGCAGCAGCTCATGGCTACCTTCAGCCATGTTTTCGAAACAGACTTGAGGGCCTACTGCGGCCGAGAGCCACCCAGCTTCAGCACAGAGACTGATGTGTTCCAGAGGGTGCACCAGCTACTGCTGGCCTTCATCACGGTATGCACACATGTAGAGAAAGTGGGTGGTAACATGCATCTGTCTCACCACAAGCCTGAAGTCCGACTTCTTTGACATTACCCACTGCAGGAGTCATCACTCCTGATCCCCCAGGGATTTATATGTAAAATGTTAAGCAGCCAAATAGTCACATGGTCTGTGTACATGATGGCAACAAGTCGCACTGACCCTTTTTCCTCCTGGGTGTGTTTTGCTTGTCAGGAGCTGGATATGCTGAAGGAAGTACCTGAAGCTTGTGACTCCATGAAGGAGGACGTGAACCAGCTCCAGACGCAGTCTTCCTACTGGAGCCGAGGAGAGAAGCGCACTTTCCGTAAATGAACTCTCGCTGTCTCATGCACACTCTCACATACCTTTTGTAGCATTTTGTTGAATATTAATTTTTAATATTTTTATTTTTTTCAGAGGACCAATTGGAGGAACTTAGCAGGCGACTCAGAGACTTTTTCTCCCTGCTTCATTCCTGATGCCGTCACTCACATCACCCAGTGCCAAACACTCAGAACGTTAGCAACAACATCATCATTTGTGCAACGTTGAGGCCACAACGTTGCAATTATAAATGAAAAACTTACTCTGTGTACAGATTTGTCATTGCAGACAATTACACCCCACAGTAGGTCAAATACAGTTAATGACATATATAAAACTGCACAGATTTTTATAAATATGATTTTTAGCTAACTGTCATGGCCAGCTGCTCACAGACGGATAAGGGCAGTGGAGGTGTGGATGCATTAGCATAATGGGCACCGAAACACAAGGAGATCCGACATTTCACTTAACGTAACGCGAGATAACCAGTTAAGAGCGGCAGCACTGTTGAGAAACACAGGACGACACCTGAATGCAGCTCAGCAAGAGGTGGGACAGTGAGGCTGAAGAGAACACCTGAGGTCATAAAACACTGAACCTAGTGAATGAACCTCCACCAGGATTATGGCTTCACTGCCAATAATAAACTTGAGAACGAGAAATACTAAAGAGAGACGTTAGGTTGTTCTCTGTTGAAATTTTATAATTAGATTTCCCTCTTTTTCATTTCTCTATATTGCCCTTTGCTGGGCTACATGTGAATAATCAATTATTGAATAAATAAAAGAGCTTAAACTTTAATTGTAATCCCAGCAGCTCTGATTTATTCCTCTAATCACTTTTATTCTGCAATGATTAGTCAATCAACAGGAGAGTATTGAAAATTCTTTTAAGTTATAAATCATTATAGGTGAAATAGTCAGAAAAAGCTTTGGACAAGATGTGAAACAAAGCCAGGGTCTTGTAAAACACATTTCCCTGCTTCGTTGGAATAATCACACAGGACAGATCTGAGGTATGTTTTTCTTTTTTAATGTTACATCATAACACACAAGTTATGTACACCATATAACAACATATGATCCCATAGCCTCATCATCTGTCTGGTGATACAAAATAATTCCAGAAGCTGTCCTTCCACATGGATGAAATGGGTTTTGAAGTGCTGTTGGACCATGTTCCAGTGTTGCCATGCCAGCAGGTCCCAGAGTTGAACAGTCCTCTCCATGTCCACATGTATAGCTCCCTGCTGCCCGAGCACCACGTTGTGACAGTCCTGGAAGCTCAGCGCCACCTCACCCCCTCAGTCAGAAGCCTTTGCTGGCCAGCCACTGCTTCAGCTCCTCGTGGAAGTGACCTTTGACCGTCAGGGTCATCGTGACCTCGTTGACCTGTGTGGGCAGGTCTTTCCCCGTCACTTCTTTCAGGTATTCCCTCACGTCCTTCTCCAGAGCCCATATGTCCCCGTCCACTTTGCGCACGACAGTCGTCTTGCGGCTGCCGTGGGTCAGGTCAGCGTAAACCGGAATGTTGTGCATCCGGGAACGGCGTATGGTGTACGGTAGAGGCGGTGGAGAGTCTGCCGGGGGAATCCAGCCAGACGGGGTTCGACCGGCGTGTTTAGGCGGATCAGGGACTCGTGACGGTGGGACGAGCCGCTCTACGAACTTGTATTCCTCTGTAGACTCTATTATCGCCATCTTTTTTCCTCCTGGAGCGGCGTTACAAACAAACCTGAGCGCGCCAGCGGCGGCAGGACGCCCCACGGTCCGGCTGTGCGGGCCGAGAGCCCCAAGCAGCATCCTGCGGAGCACAGTCTGACAGGAGAAGCGGGCCGCCATGTTGTGTCGAAGTATAGCGCAGTTGGCCCGGAAGTGAAATTACGAAACGTCCATGGTGAAGCCATGACCTGCCTTAGTCGGCATCTGATTGGCTTAGCTTCATAATTTTACTCTAGATCAAACCAATCATCACTCCTCATACCGAAACCACCAAAGCCAATGCTTCTGACCATCTTTTTTAAAATAACTTTATTAAAGCAACGTTCAACACAACAGTCCACATAGTAGCAGCAATGAGAAAACAAACAAAAAATAAACAATAACGTAGAACAAGTCATTGGGTTCCTAGAACAGACAGAAATCAAGTTATATCACAAATAACGGGGACACAGGTTTGATGTTTTAATAGCTTTTCTATTTTTCAAGTGTGTATTGATGAAATGATGAGTTACTACCACAAAATAAGAGAAATTTGCTCAAAATAATCAGCACAAGTAAATAAATAATAAATAACCAGTTGTAATAACCTGTACAATCCTTTTTATTAAAGGGGTAAAAATGGGATTATATTTTATCAGCCATATATCTGGACTGTTCCTGCTATGACATGTCTTTTAGTGATCTATTATAACCTTAAACAACAGAGGATCTAATAAGATGATTAGAGTTAGTCTGAGTTTTTGTGACCCAATTGCAGCAAAGTGTGACATGAGAAAATTAGAACTTAGACTTTAACATTCTGCCTCCATCTAAAGCAAAGCAAGTGACATTTAAAGCAGTTAATGCAGTGCACGGCCAAATGAATTAACGCTTCAGAAGTTTAGCATCCAATATAAGATTAGAACGTGTACATATTTTAAATATAGCAGTAAGCTCGTATGATTGTGCTCAAAAGACAAAACTTTGAAATATTGTAACATAAGTAACATTTACATTAACATAGTAAAGGGGAAAAAAAGAAACCCTGTAAATTGTAAAATGGGTTGCATGCATGTTGTGAGCACAGTGTTTTCTACTGAACAATATAAATTAAAAAAACTGGACAAGTCTAGCACGCAGTGGGAGGGGTCTTTTTAATGTCCCTGTAACCAGAGGAGTCGTCTGACTTGTTTGCCCTGTCTACTTCCTCAACTTTCTCTGCGGGGCCTCAGTGAGCAGTGAGGCTCCGTGGCTGCAACTCCGGCAAGCGTTCAACACAATCAGCAGCAGGGGTAGAGTCGTCTGAAAGCTGCTGTGGAGTTATCAGAGATGGGAGAATGGACGCAGAGAGCAGGCTGAATGGAGAAAGCATGGCTCTGAATAAGATGGGCACAGATGACATAGAGGTAGGAAACACAGACTGACCTCTTTCTTTATGCAAATGTGTTCTGTACTTCTCTGTTTCCTCTCTGCTTTTGCTCTGTTCTGTGTCTGTAATGTGAAAACACTACGTAGCATGAGAGGACCATTAGATTTGTGGGTGCCCCTTTATGAGCCAGAGGTCCAGATTGTTAAACCACCCCTTTGTTGAATAGACACTAACTTTTTACTGTGTTGTATAGTCACGGTGTGACCGTGATAGATTCATGCATTTTGACACTATTTGGGAACAGAGAGTGGATCTAGAGAGGAGCAGAGATCACACACTGAGTGAAAGTGTAATGACAGCGTGGCTATGTTGTGACTGTGGCGTACATGACAGCAGGGGTGCCAATTAGCCCCCTCCCCAGAAGAAATCCTTTTCTTGACTGAGGACCAACATCAAAAAAATCTAGAAAATCCAGTTTTTAACATTAATGTAGTAAATATTATATATTTAAATATTATAGCAAAGTCTGAAATTTAACTTGGTGGTTTAAACACAATGAGGTTGGGAACCGCTGCTCTTGTGTCTATCTACAGGAATGCCGGCGGTGACCTAACCCTACCTGTCAGCTGTGTGTAGCGATGAATGAAAGCTCTGTGACTCAGAGTTGCACTCAGGTGTGACATCTCATCTACCTGTGCTACAGGATCAGGCAGAGCCCTGAGAGAGAATCTTTGTCACTGACAGGGTTTTTCCACCCAGGACAACAGTTTACCTGTCCTCAGGTGTCTGACACCAACTCAGATCCTGCACCTCCTGCTCAGTCGCACAGTTACCACTTCTGCACCTGCATTTATCAACTGATGTGACAAACTGTCAGGTTTCTAGAGTTGTGTAAGTTGTGTAAGCTCATGGTGTGTTGAGTCTTGTTGCGGCTCTCTCTCTTGTCCAGGTGAGTCATCACCTGTCGCCCTGCTACACCAATTTCTCCTCTAACAGCCACACCTGAGTACTCAGGGTACATGGTAACAGAACACATAACAACTGCCTGTGAGTGGAAAAAAACATAGTGATGCATGAACACGTGTGAGGAGAGCAATCAGACATGTGAAAGAGAACAAAAGAATAACACTGTTCCTCAGGAGAACCTACAGCTCTGTGTGTATGCAGCAGGGGCTGTAATGTGGCACCTGTATGACCTCTTCTCTCTCTTTCCACAGGGGCAGGGACTGAGCACCCTCTCTGGGAAAACGTATCGCCCCATCAACATCAATCACTACGCCACCAAGAAGAGCGCAGCTCAGAGTATGCTGGATGTTGCCTTGCTGATGGCCAACTCGTCTCAGCTGAAGACCGTTCTCTATGTTGGGCCTCATTAGCGGTTCTACATCCCGCTCATTGTCCTGCTGTCTCTGTCCATCACGTTACAGGTCATAGTGGGGCTGCTGCTTGTCTTTATTGGCAAGTAACTTGGACTTTTTGCACTTCCCTATCATTCCTCCCTCTCCATTCTTCAATGCAATTTAAATATGCACTTTTGATCCAGGAATCTTGACATTTGGAGGGTTCGAAGAGTCACTTCAGACATAAAAAGAGATTTGCCTATTTAAATGAATCAAAAACAGACAACCAACTTAAAAAAGGCAGGAGCCTTGTGCACCTGACTGAGACTAAAGACATCAGAGCCCAACTGGGAATATGGGATTTTTCAAGAGAGGCAACAATTTTAGATGGAAAAATGAAAACATGTAGTTAATATTTGAGCTGGAATGGAAATAGAGCTTTTCCATGTGGATTGTGCAGCAATTCTGCAGAAATAGGACTGTATACAGGCACACAGAGGGCTATGTAAGAATAGATTTCAGTGAAATATTCATATTATAACCTTGTAGTGACACCAGTATATTACCACATGCATTTTTTCTGAATTATATACCAATTCAATTCAATTTTATTTATATAGTGCCAAATCACAACCTAAGTCATCTCAGGGCACTTTACAAACAGAGCAGGTTTAGACCACACTCATTGCTATTAATTAACAGTTCCACCAGAGAAAATAACATATATTCAACATATAACATGTGGAAAATTTGCAAATTCTGGTTTGATACTGATATGTCTGCTAGATGCAATCACCAGCTGACCAATACGATCTGGTGCTGTGTTGATCGGACTTTTTGGTTTTACTCTTTGTGTGTCATGCTTTCCCGCCTAGTGTCAGAGTTTGCACAGCCAGTGCATTCACAGCTGTAACATGATGAGGTCCGTGTTATTTGTCCTCAAGATAAAATGTAGACAGAAGAAACAAAAAAAATAAAAAGTGGAAGTTGATAACCTTGAAATAGCTAGAGCTAACAGCTCTAGTTAGCTTAGCATAGAAGAACTGTGTTTATAAGGCACTTTTCTACCTGTGCAGTGGAAGATCTTGCTCAAGGCTGTGATACCTTCTAATACCTCCGTCCACACTTTATATTCTTGTTTTCACACTTTGGTTTTTGGTTGAATGACTGACTCTCCCGTTTCAAGTGTTTATGCTAAGCTAAGCAGACAGGCTGCTAGCTGCTGTATTTAGCTTTCAAAATGAACATTTTAGATTCTGTCTTTTGGGGCTAAGCTTCCCTCCAGCGTCCTTTGCTCCTTTTGGCTTTCTGTCTCTTTTGCTCATCATCTTTTCATGCTACTCATTTTGCTTTTGCTGTTGTGCGATTCCGTGCCAGCAGTGAAGTATGATCTGAACGATGTGAGGAAACACGCCATTTTGAACAGGATGAACAACATAGCAACAGTCTTTGTCTTCTTCACTGTCCTCATCAACATCTTCATCACGGCGCTTGGATTTGAGGGACACGCAGTGAGGTGGGCTGTCACAGAACACACACATGTACGGCACAGATGCTCATTCCTTGTCTTGTTCTAAACTCCTTGTTCTTGTTTGCTCCTCTCAGGTCACCTGTGATGTCCATACCCAAGCCTCAGTTTTCCTCTCTGCCCATTGATTTCAACATGACTGGAGGCATTTAGACCAGTCTTTAGACCAAAGTGAGACACTTCCTTGTTCGTCTGTCACCTGAAAAACCTTGAAATCTAAAGCCCTGTGGTAACTTCTGCCTCAGCTCCACGGTGAAATTATGAGTGAAGATTCAGCAACAGGAACAAAACTTTTAATTTCTGAATGGAAATAATGGATCTACTGTGACTCCACTGCATTGCAAAGACCCTTGTACATTCTTTAAAACTATTTAAAGTGCTTTATGTTGTTTCTGTTCAAACACAGGATTGGTGATTTCTAGTTTTGTATCTAAATAAATGAATTTATTACATACACTGGTGCATTGACAATGTTGTATGTTTGGAAACACGACTCTTTGCATTTGCCTGTATTATTATTATAATTTGCATTTTTTAGGATTTCTCTCATGCAGAAAGTTCACAGTGCAGTGTCTTAACCCCTTATCAGGCAAGTGACCATATTTGAGCACCTGCGCACATGTTGTACAATACTTTTTTTTTTTCAAAATGTTACAAAAGTAAAATGTTATGTGCTCCAACAACTCCAAATTTTGAATTTACAAGTATTTCAATGAGTGCCCTTTAAAGGGTTAAAGGCGGGACAACTGATTTTTTTTTTCATATATTTATTAACATGTATAGACAACAGCCATTGATTGGACAGGATGTGAAGAACAGCTAGGAAACATGAAAGACAGCCACAGTTAACAAGGCTGCTCAGCTACGTGACATGAGCATCTCGTAAAAGAAGACAAATCACGTTACAGAACAGCTGCACAAGAATACACACAACTCTGCATAGCTGAAAAACATAGTGCAACATTTGTTTGCAGGAAAGCAAAGACATTAAAGGAGAGGGCTTCTGATGCGCTTTACTTTTCTAATTGTCAACAAATTCAATGAGAAGACTAAAACCATGTGATAATCCCAATACTGCCTGGCCTGTCACACCGGTCTGTGGCTCACAGCTGCCCCCTGCTGCTTTTTGCTGAAGATGAAACTCTTAAATGGCTCAAAAGGTGTTTTATTAACTCAAAGAAGAGGAGATTTGTGCATCTGTTAGGGACTAGTTTCATTAGTGCCCCAATACTCATGCACCATACACATGCAAATCAGGCTTAACTCTATGATTGTGTCTCAGTCACATGCAACAACAGGTTGCACTTTGTCTTCTGTGTAATCAACAGTAAAAAACTGAATCAATTAACTAAATAATGTGCAAAGATAATATGGAAGGAGGGTGTATCCTCCTGTTGTCTGTGAAAGCCTGGCCTAATCAGCAGCAGTGTGGCTCACTGGTGTGTTTTTAGCTTATGGACAACAGGACTTTAGATGGTTTTGTTCATTTCATGGGATCTGGCGACACTAACCCTATGGCTACATTTAACAGGTAAACATATGCAGACTGCTGCAACACAATGGTAAGTGCAAAACTCTCTAGTGGCTCTGATAACATGTAACCATGGAGATGACAAATCTAAAAATGCACCCACATACGTTACGTGTTCAATGTGGCCAGAGAGTAATAAACCTCAAATGCTGCCATCCTTCAAAAGTTTGTGGAATGTGGTCAAACTGTACCGGAATGAGAAAAACTCCACTAAAACACAAATCGTTAAGAACGAGATGCCTTTAATGGAATCGAAAACCACCCTGATATCCTAACACCAGATCACGTCACTCAGCCTTTGACAGATTCCCTTCATTGCTGATCAAATGGCAGTAGGCAAAGTAGCAGACAGCTGACAGCACAGCAAACAGCAGCAGCAGCCGAATCATCTTCCACATGCAGCCTCCAGACTTTCTGACTGGATCTTTGGGTCGTACCGAGCTGTGATTGGCTGCTCTGTTGGTGATCTGGACTGGGGGCCTGAGGCACAGGATGAAGATGATTTATACATTAATTTATTGATTGGAGCCATTGATTTCTTCTCCTTTACTTGAACTTGTTTATATAACTACACTCACTCTGTGTCTTGGTCCGATTCCTCGTCCTCATCTGGTTCGACGTTGCTCCGTCGTTTTAGCCTGGGTGGAGGAGGACTTACATTTCAATCTAGCAATGCTGTCAAAAGCATTCATACAAAGACATTTTGGGCCCTTAGTACCAGCTTTAAGAGCTGCGGTGGTCTATCTGTAGCGGTAGAAGGTATTTGTATGATCTTCCATCACCTCCTTACACGGTTTGCACTTCTAAACTGAAAATACTCAAAATGCATTGTATTGGACCAAACAACCAATTTTATACATTTCTTTCATTTTACTGCCGCAAAACTTCAGTGCAGTCCTTTAGTAATAAAGACAAATGCAACTTTCCTGTTCAAATCCATAAAAGTGGACACAAAACCTCAGGAAATCTGATGCAATCTAATGCAACAACCTGCATCACTTAGACACGTGCTCACTATACCGAACTGGACCTGGAGTTCATGGTGTTCGCATGGTCTGGGAGGAGGCAGGAGGGGTTAAAACAAGGCCGACAGCAACTTTTTGCCTCCTCACTGGTGAATCAGGGCGTTTTCCTGCATCAGCGTAGTTTATACAGCTAATTTTCTGTACTCACATGTCCCCAAAACCCTCGTGTCTCACCTGCGAACATGAAAGGCAGATCTTTTGTTAATATATTTACAGTCACAGAGCAGAGGCATTTGGCACCAACACGCAGACAATCAGGACTCACCGGGCTCTGGTATGTGATGTAGGTTATCTCCTCCTCTGTAAAGAGAAAAGTCATGTTAGCACACTTTGGACCTCGGAAACATAAAGATACATCCACTCTTCTGGGTTCATTTACATTTATCAGAGTGGTCTGATGATGATAGCAGAAAGGATGCGGACTGAACACCAGATGGCAGGTTTAACAAGGAAAGCTCCCAGCGTTTAAGTTTGGGCTTCACATTTACATACACACCTGTAATTAATAATAATTACAGCGTTTATTATTTGTGATGTTGGAAGCTTCATATATTTTTTAAAATAAGGGTGATACAGTTCTTTAGAGTTGCTTTTAGTTCAAGCATGAAATCAAAGACCACATGATCTGCGCCGGATATCTCGGCAGTTATGCATTAGTTATGCACTAACGGACGCAAAAAGGTGTGATGCAAACCCTTTGAAATCAGTGATTGATGCTGGGAAATACATCGACATTACACTGTGAAATGAGACAAGATATAGTCTCAGGCATGATGTGATGTCAGTGTTGTCTCCTCCTGGTTTAAGAGCTGCAGACAGAACATTAATCAGTGAGTTAAACTGACATATAGTGCTGGATATTGTTGGCCTTGTCTATTTAAAAGTGTTTCAGCCCACATTCTCAGCCTTTAGGTTGTTTGTATTTGTGTGAATAAATTGTTTGTGTGTCTGGTTGTGCCAACTGAGTGTAGTTTGCATTGAACTGAGCTATTTTTCAAAAATCAAAGCCAAACACTGACCAGCTGCATCTCCTCAGTTGTGAGGATATCCTACTGTTGTGAAACTGAGTATCTCAACAAAACAAGGTATTTCAAGGCATCACCTGGGCCTTTCATTGGGAAAACAATCCAGAGGTCTTGCATTAAACTTCAAAATGATAATTCTTAATCTCAGTTTTTATATATTTGGAAAATGCCACAGACGATATGGACTGCCGCTTGCAAACATACAGTTTCATGGTTATTTATAGACCCACAGGTGACCAATTAACAGAATGGACTCTTGGCCATCGTCATACCTTCCTCTCTGTAGTAGGTCTTATCAGATGAGGCCTTCACTGAAGCGCCCTCCATGGCCTTCTCCAGCTTCTTCACATACAGCTTTCGAGTAGACTCTGTGGTCACACAAGCACATTAACAATGTCTCAGTAACCACAGTAAACAAGAGATATACTCTGCATCATCAGCTTGGGGTTTCATCACGTCAGACGTTAAAATGATCCACTGTTAAAATGATCAGGTGTATTCTGAAAAGCTCCATGTAGCACGAAAGCATGAAACTGATGGAAAAAAACCTGAATATTATAAAAGTGTAAACAAATAAACTTGGGGATCATTACCTAAAATAACATGGTAACTGTAACTACCTTGAGACACATGGGTTACAAACTGTGTAGTGCACAATGAAACCATGGAAAGGTATTTTGAATTCAGTTCTCATCCTCATGACTACAACTATTCATGATTCACTAGACATGATGAGGTGGTGCTTATCAACACACCAGTGACACCATTATTCAAAATCATCGATGCAGCCGTTTCTCTCACCCACTATGGGCCCGTGTTTGATGCCGTACTCTGTCAGCAGCGCGCTGAGCTCCTCATCACTTTTCTCACTCAAAGACATCTGCAGAGAGAAATACATATGTGTAGATGCATAGACAGACAGACAGATAGATAGAGACAGACAGTCAGATAGACAGATAGATAGACAGATATATAAACAGATAGATAGATAGATAGATAGATAGATAGATGAAGGGAGGGAGGGAGGAGACTTGCTGTTCTGCCCGTCAGGCTGGAATCAAGCAGGAAAACTTAGCAACTGTAACATAGCTGTGAGCGCAAACTGCATAGTTTGACAGCATAACTGAACAGCTGACTGACATATTTTGGGTCTAAGCTGGACTCTTGGCCATCTTCCTGCTGTGCTTCGTGTAGCACCACGTCTCCACAGTTCCATAAACCCGGTTAGGGCTCGGCCGCGGCGGGGCTGAGGCGCGGACGGGACACACTTCGCGGCTTTTTTTTTTTAATCTCGCGCGAGCAACAAACACAAACGATTAAACGCGAAGGAAAGGAAAAGAAACGACTGGTTCGCATGATTAAAGTCGAAATTAAATGATTTCACTCACCTTGGCAAAATAAAAAAGAGCCTTTCCCGACTGAAAACGCGGCTAGAAGCAGGACGAGCAGGCTGGAGCAGCGGAGTGGGTGGAACTTGTGGCAACATCTGGACGAACCTGACGGCACTCGGCACACCTACAGACCGGAACCCACCAGTTGAGTCCCAGCCTGCTTTTGCTGCCTCAGTGCTTGTGCACAAGTATTAAAGAAACGCGCTATTCCACCACAGTACTACAGAAATACAGTCTGCGGCCCTTATATCACAGTGTATCACTAAGCCTTGGTGTGTACTGTAAAATGAATCTCGGCTGAATTCCATTCAGCTGCTGGAGCTTCAAGGTCCTGACTGTGTGCATCCTGGTTCTCTGTCACACTTCTATGATGTGTCCAACAAACCAATTTCTAAAGAAACAGGAATTACTTCTGAATAACCATAATGTATATAATGTTTTAATCATTTTGCTTTTGAATTTATTTTTTGTAGGTGTTTTTTTGCGCCCTCCATTTGCAAGTGTATATACTAAAAATATTGCTAATACTAAAATTAGTGATGATAATGTTCCCCATCCGTTGGCAGCTTAGGATGTCTTGAAATCTCAGATGTCTGTTGGTATTCTTCTTAAAACTGGACTACATATACATATACTACATGTTTTCTTATTGAAGCTGGTCTGAAAGATCTAATTTAAAGATTCCTTAAAAGGTAGGCGTGTTGTTCAAATCTCTGGATAAGCAATGCTGTAAAGTCTTCTGACAGGATTTCCCGTCCTGCAGCGGCCTCTGGAGGTAGACAGTCAGTCAGGCCTAATAAGGAGCTGGAGTTTTCCAGGAAGGGCGTTGGCTACAGACTCCAGTAATGTACACATTTTCCACTCACTGGAAACTTCTGCAGATACACACCGAACATTACCAGCATGCTTACTGTGTGCTTTATTAGATTAACCTTCACATTTCATACAAAACGCTGTGACAAAGAGTTAAGTACTTTCAGGGTTTCTGTAAACTCAGTTTTAATTTAGAATTTCTTTTGATTTAATATCCGGATGCAGAATCTATATTGAGCTCATTCACTTTACAATGAACCAGACAGAAGTTTAAAGACACAGAACAAACAGCCTTTAGATTGACAGAAAAATACTTAGACAACTTTATTGTGTATCAAAATACTGTCTTACAAACACTTTTAAAGCCTTTTTATTTAGGACAAGATTCTTTTTTTTTTGTTCTGAAAGATAGATTAGGCACAGAGCGAGCGGGGAGAGTAAAGGGAGGGGGGTGGGTGGCGGCTGAAGTGGGTGAGATACAAACACTGAGCAGAAACCAAAGCAACATCTGTTCTCTCTTGTTTTTGGTCACCGTGTTTTTCAGGACGTGACAAACCACGACATCATCTTCTGCCCTTTATGTCCAGCACATCATCAATAACGTCCCTTTTTAAACCTTTTTAATTCAGTGGGGAAAAAAAAAAGTTCCACACTCAAAATGTGACCCACCACAAACACATCAAATGTCATGTCGACCTTATTCTCAATCACAGGCTGTCTGTATCCTAAGAGTTTTTCAACTTAATGAACATGCAGAGCACATGTTGGTATCACACATTAAAAAAAAAAAAAAAATACACACACACACACACAAAAAGCGTTGCTTCCCAGCAGTGGTGTTGAGAGAAGAGCATGTGTGAGACAAACCACGAGTAAGCTACTGTGAAATGTGTCTTTCTCCACGTCGGTTCACACATGTCGCCATTTCTTTCATCTCCTGTGATCACTTCCCTACGCTAATCCGTATTACGGCTTCGAGAACAGCAGTGCCTAAAACTGGATCACACTAGCAGCAGGTAAAAACAACTGGGTTAGTAAAAGAGCATCATGAACACCACATGCTGGAGCGGACCGGGCCAGTGCTGGGCATTTTGTTGTGAGTCAAGGACAAGCCGTCAATCGGACTTTTATATGGACAACAAAGGTCTTACGTCAAAGTGTGTCACGGTGTGTAAAAGAGCTCTTTCACACATTCTTACAGACTGACCCAGGGGGTCAGGAAGGCACATTACGTCTGACACTCTTTGTTGCAAACCCTCCGATTGCTCATATAAAACCGAATCCATGATTTGTGTCTGTAAGAGTAGCTCCTCCAGTGTAAACAGTAACCTTCCATCCAATGCTGGGCTGATATTTACTGCTGCTACACTACGCTAAGCTATCCTATTATTCTACACTAGCTCAGACAAATCCACTAATGTCCACTGCTGGCTTACAGTAATAACAAAGGTGCATTGTTTTCCTCCCCAAAATTTCATTGCAAAGACTGATCACGATTAGCAGAGGAATGAAACAAGAATGAGCATGAAGAGGAAGTTTCCGTGTCTATGGATTTATCTTTGGGAGGTTCTGGACAGGTTTACAGTGACCATGTTGGTTTTGAAATATTCCCTTATGGAGGGAAAAAAGAAAAACACAGGAATCTGGTTGAGAGTAAACACTGATGTGGGTTTGTTCTCTAAATCGATATAAAATAAGATGCAAACAAAAAAATAAAGGTCAGAAATCTTAATTTGTTACATGGGAGGGACTTGGAGCTGTAAACAATGATCGGTTAGACTCTAGATCGAATTTCAGTTGTTTTTAAAACAGTGGTATAAACTTGGGATGGTGGGGCTGGGGTTTTAAACAGTGATGTGGTAGGGGCTGCCTGGGATGTGTTCGTCTCCCCACTTCACCACCAGGATGTACTCTCCCTTCTCCTTGAGCTGGTAGCTGACGTTGTACATGCGGTTGCCCAAATGCTTCACGAGGATCTCCTCACAGGGGACCTTGGGGCCGTCCACACCAACCAGGAGCATGTTACGACCTGTGGATGGAGACAGTGAAGGTGAGCATCAATGTATTATTATCAGCTTAGCACCACTGAGACAGGTTGTTACTGTGCACTTATGTGGATTGAAACAAAACATGCAACTACATTGATTCAGCACAAAAATGATTTTTGTCTGCAAGAATGAAATTATTGTCTCCGTCTCTACGATTCCAGCTTATATGTTCCAAAAATCTTTTGTCATATGCTGAGATCACACACACCTGCTTTGCTGCAGTCAACAGTGAAGCTGTTCTTCTGACCGATGAAGCCCTTGGTCAGGGCCAGACCTTTGGCTACAACCTTGCTGGCATCTGACCGGGTGGGAACGCCCTGCTGAGAGCAGCTGATGGCACGGGTCACGGGGTCAACCATGACGGAGGAAGTTTCGTGCATACTGTGGCTGGACACCAGCTTGGAACCTGGAAAATGGAGAAGAGAGTGTCAGTTCATCTCTGTAGTATTTGGGGTTTTTAATCAAACAATCAAATCCTTCCCTTTGTCTGAAACACAAAGATCTTCCTCACCAGTGATTTTGGCCTTGAAGGGGCTTCCCACAATGTGGTAAGGACCACCATATTTGATGGAAATGAGATAGTTGCCTGGAGCCATTGGGGTGTATGTGACCCTGTAGCCCTCGGGACACTCCACGCAGTCCATCTTCACCTTGGATGGCCCATCGATGGTCACAGCTAAGGCACCGGGGCCTGCGTTGCTCGTGTTCACCACAAATTCACAAGCACTTCCTGGAAGCATACATAATAAGCAGCATTAAGGAGACAGCGGAGATACAGTAAACATTTCAGTCGGACATGGTGAAATTCACTTTCACTCTAGCTTCATTTCATTGTGTTCTGTTGTTTGGAGGGACAGTGTCTCACCTGTGGTGCCTCCCTCCAGTCCTGGTCCGTAGGCAGACACCATCCCAGGATCTCCAGCCTGGCCTGTCTCTCCAACTCGGATTTTAAACGGACTACCAGGGATGTGACTTCCGTTGAACTTCACATCAATTAGATAGAGACCGTTTTCTCTGGGGATGAAGCGGACTGCGTACTTATCTAGACAAACAGTGAGAGGGGTGGCGGGGGTAAGACACATGAAAACTTCTTCCCGGGTCCAGCGTTTTGGATGCCACCCCTGTGTTTACCTTGGTCGATCTCAGTGACGCAGCACTCCTCCAGAGCTCCAGACGGGCTGTGGACCTTTGCATCAATAACACCCTTTGCCCCGTTCAGGCTGACGGCAAATGATGCCGGCTGGTTCACCTTCAAACCCGACTCCTGCTCAACAACACATACTTGTGTACTCAACACTGTGTCACCAATACAACATATATCACTCCAATAACTGACAAACTTCCCTCTGCTGACCTCAACAACCAGCAAACTGTTACTAAATACTGTCTGCTTAGCATCATTATCACCATAGTATCATATTTACATCAGTTATGCTACCAGTTATCTTACCTGGAGGTCGCTAACAAGGCTAAAGAGGAGGGCTGTGCAGTGAAGTAGGTAGAGAAAGCAGGTGTTTGTTAGTTGAACAGAAACTGATGAGAACAGAGGGGCAGAAAGTGAGGTTTTGTGTGAACGAGTGTTTTCATTGAGCAGATCTGTGAGTTTCTGTGTGAGAACAGCTGCGCTTGGTGATGGTGGATCTGCGTGCAGGTAAAGATACATGTTAATGTAAAGTCAGTGATGTATGGTAGACCATTTCTAACAGAAAAAGACAAAAAAGGTGAAACTTTCTGCAGAGAAACAATAAAATACTCAAATTTCTCTCTAATGATATCTCATAATTCAGATTAGCCATTCATTTCTTTAAATTTTTATCCTGCATACATTTTCACCTTTTTTTTTGTCTCCTTCTGGCACAAACTGGCGTGCAGAGCTTTGTATGTACTTGCTTGAGTGTGTACACAGAGGAAAAACAGCCCATGTCAGACCTCTTTAACCCTTTAGCGCCCCGGATCACTTTTACAGATGGGAGGCTGTTGGGAGCCTTTAGAATGAGGCACGAGAAACACACACAGTCCTCAAGTATTCCAGATGCCCTTGTACAGCCCGACAATGCAGTAGCAGCTGCTGCACCTACGCCTGAACTCTCATTCGCTTAAACTCTAACCACCTCGGCCTGCTGAAACATCAGCTACTCTGCTATATGCTTAACTTAAACAACAAACAAACAGTATTTCACTGAACTTGGTATATTAATAACTTGTATTATACAACGTTGTGTGCTTTTGTTAAAACCACAAGACCTAAACCTTCAAACCTTCAAAAAGGTCGAACTTAATGCAAGTCTGAAGTACGACTATGATCTGCTGCTGCTGCATTGTAGACAGTGCACCGTGGCCTGGTTGTGTGTGCACACGGACGTGTGTGTGTCTCAGAGCCTCACCTGAAGACTGGCAACAGTGAGGCGACGGGCGTCGTCTGACGGTGAGGCCACGGGGACGATGAAGGGGCTGTCGGGGATGTGCTCGTCGTTGAAACGGATCGACACCTCGTAGTCTCCTACAGGAGGAAAGGTTTCAAGTCAGACAGTCACTAAAAACAGTCAGGTGTACAGAGACAGCAGGCCTGCAGAGCACGCACATGTAGATGACATATCTTTATAAAAAAGCCAAAAAGGACAATATGATGTGCAGAAATGTACACGGTGTGTGAAAACATTCTCAGTTCTCGTCCATTCATAAACTTTTGCCCGTCTCTTCTCTCACCAGGCTCCTGCACGATGTAGGACACTCCGCTGGAGCCGTCCTTGCGGTCCTCAAAGGCGATTTCAGCCTTGCTCGGCCCCTCCACAGCAATGCTGAGACCACCAGCTCCAGCCTCCCTCGTCCAGATACTGAACTCAGCTACACACATCGCAGAGAGCCAGATCAGAGTCAGGTACACTGTGCAACATAAGACATGACTTCACACACACACACACACACACATATATAATCCCACCCCCACACCGACCTGGCACTCCCGCCTCGGCTCTCTCCAGACCCGGCCCTCCAGCGCGAACCTTATGAGCCCCACCCTCTCCCAGGGGTCCCACTGTGAACTGGAAGGGGCTGCCAGGCACGTGCATGCCGTTGTATTTCACACATACGGTGTGCACGCCCGTCTCGGTGGGGACGAAACGAATGCAGTAGGTGTTGTTCTCTCCCTCCATGATGTCCGCCTTGTGAATCTGTCCAGACGGGCTGGTCACCTGAGCGGTCATATCTGCTATGCTGATCTCTGCAGAGACAAACAGACAGACATTTTTCATGAGTCACAGACAAGATCACACAGAGAGAATAGACAAAAGCAGGAAGGATGGGGTTTTCCAAAGTATCCTAACAGTGAAACAGTGCTTTCTGTGACAGTTATCCAACCGTGTCACAATCTGCAGTCTGATTTCTACCACAACTGTCATGTCATCGTTTCTCCTCATGTTCACCTGGGATCTTGAGGCTGAGGTCGCACTGGCTGCCGACGTTGGCGACTGACGCTGCTCTTCTCTTCCTGGTGATGCTCTCCTTCATCCTGCCCTCTCCTGTCACCTTCACTGTGAATGCACTCCCTGTACATGCACGTGCACACACACCATAATTGAGTCACTTGAGTAATTCAGGACAACACTGCAGCTCTGCGTGATCTCTGGCTGTTTTAAAGTGAGCACCTGGCACATGTTGGTCGGCGAACTTGATGTTGATGATGTAATTTCCTGGTTCAGTGGGGCAGTAGGTGACCTTACAGGTGCCGTCCTCCTGGTCCTCAGTGTTGATGTCCACTTTACTGGGCCCCTCAATGGACAGACTCAGGCCGCCATAGCCTGTAGAGAAGATACATTAGAGTGGCGTGAAATATGGAATCTTGACAAGCGAAATGTTGCAACAACTCAAACGTACAGACATCTTTATCAAACGTACCTGCGTCACGAGTGTCGATGATGAATTCGGCGGGCTCAAAGGTCCTGGCCTCGCTCAGGCCCTGGCCGCTGACACGCACACGGCTGGCATCACCGATCTCTGACTGGTTAATCATAACAGAAATGGGGCTGCTGGGAATATGGCGACCGTTCTTCTTGATGTTCACCAGGTGTTCTCCAATCTCTTTCGGAACAAATGAGATTCCTGTGACAGACACGTGCATAACCATGGGAGAAGAGGGTTGAAGCCAGGATTGAGGAGATGTAGCAGATTTATCCTTTCAGTGGATTTCCACACACACACTCACCAACGTGTCCGTTACGCAGCATCTTCAGCAGGCAGGGCTCCTCGCGGCCCGAGGGCGTGGTGAGGGAGGCGGTCAGCTGGCTGATGTCAAGCTCTCCAATATCCAGTGGGATGTCTGCTGCTGAGCCCACCTTCAGATGGGACATCCTCATGGAGTCATCGCCTGAGGACACAGCAGTGGCGGAACAGTTAGCGTGTGCACTGTGGACATTTGGACTCATCATGAGAGTGCAGCTACTGTGAGGACCTCTGTTGGTGACCTTCACATTTCCACTTAATAATCTTGGATTTGTGAAAAGCAAATGTTACCGGTGATCCTAGCAGAGAAGGGGCTGCCGGGGATGTGCTTGTCATTGTATTTAACCAGGATGCTGTAGTCTCCGGGCAGGACGGGCAGGTAGGACACGGTGCAGGTTCCATCCTGGTTGTCCACACAGCTGATGTCGGCCTTGGATGGACCCTCGATGGCCAGGGACAGACCACCTACACAAACACGATATGAACAGGCGGCCTTTCGTGCGATTACACTCATCTCTTAAGTCAGGTGTCAGTCAGCTGTATATGAATGCTGCATACCCTCTCCAGCATCTTTAGTGTTAACTGTGAAGACGGCGGGCTTGTTGACAGTCCCGTGGATGAGGCCAGGGCCATAGGCACTGACATTACCGCTGTTCATGTAGTCCACATAGAACTGCAGGGGACTTCCTGTGAATTACAGAGAGAGGAAACAGAGCAAGAGAATGAGGAAGCTGCGATCTGTTTGACGTCATTTCCCGCAAGATGATTATCGATGCACTTCTGGGATGAGCTGTACCAGGGATGTGGATGCCGTCGTATTTGATGTCCATCTCATGCAGGCCGGCCTCAGTGGGGGCGTACTTGACGGTAACGGTGCCGTCCTTGTTGTCTGTGATGTCAGGCTTGGCCACCTTGCCCGATGGCATTCGGACCTCACCTTCAGCAGGGGGCAGAAACATGCAATGAGGGTTCCACAGTGCAGGAATCACCACTACACACTGGGGTTAAACCTGTCTGGGCTCATCATAGTGCAGATGTGTTTATGTTACCAGTGATCTCTCCTTTCTGGATGGTGAATGGGATGACCAGGTCAAACGGTCTCAGCCCTGCCACATCTAGACCATTCATTCCCATTGGCCTGTCTGTTGCCTAGGAGGCAGAGGGCAGGGGTCAGATAAACTGTCTGCGGAGAGGTTGTGCTGACAGGTTACAGTAAAAGCACATATGTCACAGATGCAGTCGACAGCGCGGGACAGAGGGGTAAAAGCTTCCAAACACCGACAAACAAAAACGGGATGAGACAATCGTGGAACGAAATGATCGACAATGGAGATGACAATGGTGATCATGGTCAGGATGATGACACCGACACAAACTGCGAGAGAGAGAGAGAGGGAGAGAGAGAGAGTGAGATGAGGACAAAAACGCCGGCGGGCGGAGGGAGGTTAAGGAAGTGGGCCATTTTGTAAAATGTGGAGCAGCTGACACGCCCACATTGATGATTCCCCAAAATGGCTGCTTTTGACATGGAGCACTGCTGAACGTGGGCTGCACAACGGTTTGCTGAAACGTCTGAAATCCCAGAATGCAAGGAAAATACTTCCTTTGCTGCTTAATAAAAAGTGCGTGCATGTTTTGGAAGTGCATCACTCAAGGGACGAATATGAATGAGCCTCTTTAGTGACATTGTGCAGCTCTGTTGCACTGTCCATGTGTTTAAGGAATCCTGTTTATTATGAGATGAGAGTAAAAGCCCCCTCAGAGACGAAACACCTGCAAGGAGAGACAGCAGACACTGACGCAGGCTGATGAAGGGAGGCTGTGTGAGACGATGTGGATGAGAGAAAGGGGTAACACAGGAAGTCGGACAAATATGGAGCTGAGAGGGGTGTGATAGGCTGGAGGCAGAGGTTTTAGGTACCCAGGGCTGTTGAGCGTAGTACTGGGGCATTTGGCTCTGCTGCATGAGCTGGTCTGATGGAGCTCCTTCCAGTGCCTGAAGGGGGGGGGTCGTGGGTAAGGGTGGTGTAGGGGGTGGAGAGGGTAGAAAAGGATGGAAGGGATTGGAGGGGAATAAAACAGTAGTCAGAGTGATTTAGAAAATGTCTGGCGCCACCAGGACATCACGATGTCTCTGTAGGGGAGAAACAGCGTCACAGATCTTTGGCCCACGCAGCATCTCTCACACTTTTACAGCAAACACAAACAGGGCTAAGTGCGTGTTGGTCACTCCGTTTGTTATACTGCTACATCCAAGTCATCCTGCCTGGCAGAAATCCCGGAGCTGTCGGTCAACACCGGTCTGGTTTTACACCGAAGTGTAGCATCATCCCAGCAGCTGGTTACTAAAGGCATGCAGCTGGGATCCATTCTTGGCCCACTAATATTCCTGTTCATGGCTCAAGACTTGAGACTTAACTCAGACTTAAGTGGTGAAAATGAAGGTTTTCGGTTTGACTTAACTTAACTTGATACTTGACAAGTTGAGGAAACTTGATGTGGTGCCCTATAAAGACTGACAAATGTTGTTTTGTATAGTTTCATCTGTCAGCTAACTGTCACTGATTAGCCATTCATCATTTCATCACTTAGCTCCACACAGCTCCATGCAAATGACTCTGACATGCAGGTTTCTTATTTATATGATAGTATCTGCATTTATGTTCTTGTTTTCGTTGTTGTTGCCTCTAAATCTGCAAGAGGTTGAACAAGTTTCATTGACTTAACTTATCAAATCATTAGTGTTCTTTGAGTCACCGGTTCCTGCAGGCTGCTGCTGAGTGGCCTGATCAGCCACAGTATATTACCTAATATCTTATTTAATCCTTATGTGTGCTCCACCATCCCACCCTGTATGAATAAAGGTTAAAATGCACATCACTCACCGTGACTTGGAACGGGCTGTTGGGGATGTGCTCCCCTCCAAAACGGACGCAGATGACATACTCGCCAGGCTGCGGGGCTGTGTAGAAGATGTCGAACGTGCCGTCCTCGTTCTCGACAACGTCCACATCAAGCTCCGCCCCCTCAGGGGTGCACACGCTGCAGGTCACCTTGCCTTTCCCAGCGGCCTTGGCGTCCACTGTGATGACTGTCTGCTCTCCGATCTGGATTGTTGGACCGACGCCGGCGCCTTAAGAATTAGGGAAGATGGGAAGCAGAGTCAGCGGCGAGGAGAATTTGTTTTATAGACACACAAACAGGCACACACATCTCCTCTCTCTCTCTCTCTCTCACACACACTATTCAGCATGCACATTCCACAACCATGAGACCAGGTTAAAGTTGGATGAGATCTAGTCATGTTATTTCCATCTACTGTATGTTGTTACTGATGACGCGTCTGTTACCATCATACAGTTTCCATGAAGCTAGATTAGCCATTTCCACCATGCCATCCTACCTACGCTGTTAGTCCATTAGTCTGTCCAATAACAGCGTGAGAGGGAAACAGAGGCAAACGGTTAGGAGAGAGGAAGTGGAGAGCAAGAGGGAGGGAAATAAGTAGTGGGAGCGAGAACTGGAGAAGAGAAAGTGTGTGTGAGAGAGAGAGAGACAGCAGGCCATCGTACTGAAAGCTGGTGCCACTATCCTCCATGCTGACAGAGAAGAAAGGAAAGGTAGAGAAGTTCCTCTATGTTCTGAAGTAGTTCAGTAGGCTTACCTAAACCGTGACCGCCGATTGAGACTGATAATAGGAACGGTGAGAAGCAGAGGAGCGAGAGAAAAAAGTGACAAATAAAAGACAGTCAGGTGGGGGTGGGGGTGGTGGGAGGCAATAACTGTGCTCCGAATACTTGGATCAAAACAAATGGTGGTGGTGGGGGTGGGGGTGTGAAGCAGGGGTAAGGGAGGGGGTGGTGTGGTGGTGTGTGTGTGTGTGTGTGTGTGTATATACAGCAGGGACTTGTGTGGGTTGGGGGGTGTAACTGAGGAGCACAGCGTGAGGAACACAACATAACAATGCATGAAAAAAATGAGGTATGAGCAGCGGGAAACCTTCAATGACTGGAGCCGACAAATTGACCAATGGAGATGTGAGCTTCATCCTTGTTTTCTAAAATCTCCTCGTGGAGCTCTTATTACAGTTAATCAAGGAACCATTAGGAACCGTCTTCTGAGCTGTCCTTGCTAACTGTAAAGTGCCATGAACAGCGGCAGGAAGTAGCAACGTGAACTGTCCAGGTGTGTTGTGGATATTGTTCAAATTCATGACAAAGTATTAATGCCTCTTCAAAGCAAGACTAGATGTATGGATCTGCATGTACAGCCCTTTCCATACCTGTGACCGTGCACTTGCTGGCGTCTCCAGTGGGCAGGGCCCTGATACGGTAGGGTGAGTATGGGATCTCATCCCCTCCGTACTTAATGAGGATGGTGTATCTGCCAGTCATGTCCGGCACATAGGACACCAGGTAGGTCCCGTCGTGGTTGTCCCGGATGTTGGCCTTCTTAGGCTTCCCCTCTGGGTCCTGTCATAGGTGAAAGTTACCAAAGTTTGAAAACCTAAAAATGATGACTCAGAACTTTTTCCAACGTGCGCCACATGCGAGCACTCACAGTGATCTGCACCGCCAGGAGTCCCTCGCCGGCATCTTTGGCATCAATGGTGAACTCGACGGGCAGAGAGGCGGGCACCCCGGTGGTGTTGAGGCCGGGTCCGCTTGCGCGCACCTTACTGGCATCATGGGTGGGGAGCACCTTCACCTTGTAGGGGCTGATGGAGGGAGAGAGGAGAGACTGTGAAGACGAACAGAGGCAGAGGGAGAACCACTCAGATGTGTGTGTTCGTGTGTTACCTGCGTGGGATCTCCTCGTCAGCGTACAGCACGTTGATGGAATAGGGTCCCTCTCTGGTGGGGACGTAGTTGACTGTGTGAGTCTGGTCACCGTTGTCCACCACCTCCACAGGTTCCACCACACCTAAACACACACACAGAAAGTTAAATAGGTACAAGACTGCTGTGTCCAGATGTAATCATCAAACATTGGAACACACACTTACCTTTGGGTCCTTGCACGCGGACCTGCAGTGGAGCCACACCAGCTTTGGAGGCGTCCACTGTGAATGCCTGAGGGATGTTGGCCCTGACATTGGTGCCCAGGCCGGGACCCTGGCACTTCACCTTGGTACTGTCCACCGTGTCGCTGACCGGCACTGAGAATGGACTACCTGCACGGATAATATATTTTATACCAGTTTAAAACATGTTTTACAGGAGCCTGTCCCTGTTCACTCTGAAGAAGGGGGAGCAGGCCTACGTTGTTCTTCATAAATACTACAACAGTATGTTTTATAATAACATAATTCTTTTTTCCAGCTGTACCTTTGATGGGCTGTCCTCCGTAGGTGATGTTGAGGTTGTATGTGCCAGGCTCATACGGGATGTACTCCACGCTGCAGCTGCCGTCCTTGTTGTCAGTGCAGGACATTTTGGCCTCTGATGGACCCTCCATTGCCAGACCAAGACCACCAGTTCCAGCTCCTCTGCAGAGGGAACAGTGGACATTAAAGACACAAGCAGAGAAAGTTTTCAAGATGGCGGCGGAGCGGAGAGTCTGAGATCTCATGATCATTGTATCACTGGCTCCGTGTTCCATCTCTGCTGACCAACAGCCGGACTCTAAATGTGTAATTGTAGGTTATTATGTATGTAATAACTGCTTATACAACATCTGTTCATACCTACAAGGAAGAAAAAAAAGAATTAAAGCATTAATGATTAAAGCATTACTGTGTCCTGTATTTTAAAGGACGCAGTAACAAACCTATTGATAAATGGGGAAGCCCTTGTGAAACGTGCTTAGATCATAGCTTCCTGTTTTCATCTGTTCCCTGTGGCTCAGTTACACCATCTGCAACAAGGCGACACTTTCATGCCGATTTACTGAGTGCAGTTACGGGTGATTTGTGCTAATTAAAGCTGCGATTTGTTCAGAGGAATTTGGCTTCCTAATTGTGTTTTTCCCTCCATGTCACACCCGTAGCACTGAACCCACTGACTGATGAGGTTTCCCAGTCTCACTAATCTCTTTCCTCCTAAACTGTCGCTGCTGTGTGTTATCTGCTCTGAAATGCTGGACCTAAAATGTTAGGGGACAGTCTTGAGAATAAGTTAAATAACTGAACAAATGGAAGCGAGAAAACCCTTCACAGACATTTGCGTTTTCCACCTTAAACTCTCCTCAGTCAATGATTTGGTCTCACTTACCGGGTTTCCACTGTGAACTTGTTGGGCTTGTTGGTGGTGCCGCCCTTCAGGCCGGGCCCGTGCACACGAACGCGAGCCGGATCGCAGCCTTCAGTGACGGCGACGCGGAACGGACTCTTCGGCACCGGAGAGCCGTCATAGCAGACCTCCACGCTGTGCGGGCCTGAGGCACAATAGGAGCACGCATTCAAACTCATGGACTGGAGGATCCAGTGACAAATAGGCAAATCCTGCGCACACAGCTGCTGTTGTACTCACCCTCCTCATAGGGAGTGTACTCGATTTTATAGGTTCCATCTCCGAGGTCGGTGATCAGGGAGTCTGTGCGGCTGCCAGATGGGTTGCTGATGAGGGTTTTGATGTGGTCACCTCCGGTCTGAGTGAGAGCGCGAGCGTCCACGGTGAAGTCTGTGGTGGCCTCACGGAAAACACCTAACACAGGATGAAGGACGGAGGAAGTCAGGGACTGCTGTGCTGACACTGACAAAGATGCTGTACATTAATGTGGGTGAGTCACATCTGGCTGATCCCTAGTCTGCTTTATAAAATCTTTATTGGCCATGATCAAATGGATTCATCCCTGATTTCCTGCAGTAGGTGATCCTACCTTTGCCCTCCACTCCTGGGCCGAACACACGGACTCCACTGGCGTCCACAGCAGGCTCCACGTTGAGACGAGCAGGGAAGTTGGGCACATCCTGGCCGCCGTAGCGGATAGTGAGGGTGTAAGAGCCAGGGTAGAGAGGGATGTAGGTGATGGTGTAGGTCCCATCTCCGTTGTCCTGGATGTGGACCTCGGCCTCAGTGCCACTGTCTGAGATGATCTCGATGGTCAGGTCAGCCGGGCCGGCATTGGTACAGTCCACAATGAATTCCCCTTTCTCCCCAACCTTGGCGCGCTCCAGGCCTGGGCCAGAGCAGCGTACCTGAGAGCAGAGAAGGGACAGAGATGAAATGAATAATAACATTTTATTCATATGTCAGTATTTCATTTGACAGATGTGTAACACTCGGTAACTGGGGCTAACCTTGGAGGGATCTGAGACAGGGTAAGCTGTTGGTGTGAAGGGGGATCCAGGGATTGGCACACCATCATAGGTCAGCTCAACCTGGTATGGCCCAGCCTCCCGGGGGATGAACTTCACCTGGCTGGTCTCTGGGCTCAGCCCTGGCTCAACCTGCAACAACAAATATGAACAAACAAGGTTTTAGTGATACAAATCAACAAAAACAAGTGTCAACAGCAAGAGCAAGCATTAAAGGCTAAAGATGTGAGATTTAACTCAAAATCTATGACATTAATAACTTACATATGTTATGAAAAGATCTAGATAAGATATTTTTGGCCAGCAGAAGATAAGTCAAACGACATACCTTGCTGGCCACTGGCTTCCCTGATGGTGCGGTAACCTTGGCGGTGACCTTGCCCTGACCGCCAGCACCCTTTGATTTCACAGTCACTTCCTGGTCTTTGCCAACAGTCATCTCTACAGTGACACAAAGAGCAAAGAGAATGCTGTGGATCTGAACACCATTGACGTTCCTGGTCCAACGTGATATTCCACTGTACGCTTGGCAACTTAATATCCTATATTTAGCACTATTTGTCGTTTTTTCCTTTCCAGATTCCATCACAAGACAAAGAAGTGACAACAGATCGTTTGAACTTGCAGTCACAGGTCAGTACGTACTGTCTCCCAGGCCTGTGACGTTGACCTTGCTGAGGTCCAGAGTTGGTGCCACAGCGACGTTGAACGGGCTCTTGGGAATGTGATCACCACCGTAGGTCACAGCAACTCCAAGAGGACCCTGAGGAGATGTTATCACACAGATGGTCATGTAATGAAAGGATGTTGCGCGAGGCTTAGCTAACTGTCTCCCTGCATCTCCAGCTGTTCCTGAAATGTGTGTGAAGAAAGCTTTAGACACCGACACTTTGCTAAGAAGACAGGACCTTACCTGCTGCACAGGTGTGTACTTCACAGTGTGTGTATTGTCGTGGTTGTTGATGATTTCAAAGTCCTTGACAGCCTCTCCTTTGGTTGGGCCGCTGAAGTTGCAGTCCAGGTTCGCCTTTCCTGCTCCCTTAGTGCTCACAGTGAAATGAGTGGGCTTGTTCAATTCAACACCTGAGACAGAAACGAAGATTCAGGAGGGAAGATAAGTAATAATTCATTTCTATATTAAATACAATTTAAATATCACACAGGTGGTCTCACCGCTGCGGCTGAGTCCTGGACCCTCTGCCTTGACTTTGCTGGCATCATGAGAAGGATCCACTTTGATCCTGATGGGCGTCATTGGAATAGCCTGAACAACAAGCACAAACGAGTTTAAAACACACATAACTTAAAATCCACTCATTCATACCACAAACACCACGTGCCTCCGACTCACCTGGTCAGCAAACAGCACCATGATGGTGTAGCTGCCTGCTCCAGGTGGGGTGTATTTGACAGTGAATGTGTCGTTGTCGTTCCTGATGATGTCGAAGTCAATATCGGCCTCTGCAGGTCCCACCACTCCGGGGGCACACTTGATTCCTATACTGATGTCACCTGGGGACAGGAGACATAATGTAACGCACTAATCCTCCAAGGTGAAGCTCCACAAGCCATTCAGTGCAGTTATCTCACACATCCGCAAGACACAGAGCAACATCTGGAATCAGGTCACTTGATGAGTGAAATCCCCATATTCTCCCTGTCCTGAGGGACATGTTTGGCCCATCAGCTGTTAGATGTTCCACATCATGCACTATCTGTCTCTCATTTGACCGTTTTTGCTGGAAACAGCTGCCTGATATCTCTTGCAGTATGCTGAAAGATGCTGAAATACTCTATAAACCTGAGCCCCACCACATTACATGTAGAGATTAGATCCATGATCGAAATGAAAATTGATGACTGCAGCTACAAACACACTGCAGATCTCTTGTCAAAGCAACATCTAGCACTTCTGCATTGATGGAAGCAGTGCTGTGATTTATCGTGTGTAAAGGATACAGCAGTTTTATAGATGTTTACCTTGGCCGGCCTCTGAGCAGTCAACGGTGAAGTATGTCGGCTCGAAGGCCTTCAGACCGGTTTTGGCCACTCCAGGTCCCGACACCTTCACCTTGTTTGGATGACAGCCTGCTCCGATATTCATCTGTGATCAAAGACGAAGCAGCTAATGAGACTTTTCATGTCCTCAACTCCTGGACAAACAAACCTTCTCTTAATGTACTCACCCTGAATGGGCTGTCAGGGATGTTGACTCCTCCCCAGGAGACCATGGCAGTGTGTTTGACAGGTTTACGTGGGGTGTAAGAACAGGTGTAGGTGCTGTTTCCATTATCCTTAACCTGTACATCCACAGGCGAACCCTCACCATCCTGTGCAGATGTGAGAAACCAAAGAATTAAAATGAACAATGCTTCAAAGATGTGTGAAACATGAGGACCAGGGCCAGATGATCCAACACATGCAGTCCATTTCTGGCCACATGCTGAAACACATGCCGCCCTACCTGAGCAACAATCTTCAGAGGAGCTTTGCCTCCTTGCTTGGCGTCGACTGTGAACTCGGTGGGTTTTCCAACAGCCAAACCACTGCTCTGAAGGCCTGGACCATATGCCTTCACCTGGAATGGACACATTTTGACAAAAACAAAGGTGAAACACTAGAAAGAAATAACAGTTAAAGCAGAGTGTCTGGGTCGCTGCTGCACATCACGTGAGTGCATGGGTTCCTGGGCGTGTGCACACCTTGTCGGGGTAGAAGTCTTTGCCTGGTGGGTTGACAATCTCAGCCATAAATGGAGAGTGCTGGATGTCCTCGTTGTTGCAGAGCACGTGCACAGCGTACTCGCCAGGCTCAGTGGGCCAGTAGCGCACGTCACAAGATCCGTCACCCTTGTCATCACATTCGATCTTGGCCTGAGATGGACCCTCCACAGAGAAACCTGAGCAAGGAAAACAACCAACACAGCAAAGTTAGGACCGTTTTCCTGTCTGTGTTCTCTTTGGCACATCTCTGGCTTACTTACCCAGTGTACCGACGTTGTCTCCAACAGCCTCCACCACAAAGTCAGCAGATTTTCCCACAACGCCACCTTCCAGCCCTGGACCCCAGGCCCTCACCTTCTGCTGGCCGGCCTCAGCGCCAATCTTGACCTCAATCGGACTAAACAGTGCAGAAGGTTAGGTCACGTGAAGACAAGTCACTGAAGTGTACTTAGTATTTGTGCCTGTGTGTGTGTAAGTGTGTGTACCTGCGGGGGATGTGCTGTCCACCCCAGGTGATGGTGATGGAATATGTTCCAGGGGTGGTGGGGTAATACTCAAACCCGTACACACCATCTCCGAGATCTTTCCTTTTACATGGCTCCTCGAGACCCTCTGCGAACACAGTGATGCACGTCAAGCATTGTTTTCACAGTGCTGATTTTTATGGAACTTAGTGACGTGACATTTTAATAATAATCATTACATTAACTAAACTGAAAAGATTAAGAGGCTTAAAACTGATCTAAGGATCTACGACTCATTTTTAAAGTTTCTAGATTTTAATAAGCTAGAAATCGCCTGAAGATTCATGATATTCAACCTTCAACTGAAAACATTTATTGTTTCAAATACCTGACTTCTGTCTATACTGGGAGACTAAACATGTATGTCTATTAGTTGAAAATCATTTCAAATCTTTTTCAGCACTGGGGAGCTGTGGATCAGGGTGTGCAGCCACGTTTTGTCTGTGGAGTTTCGACTTTTTGCTTCCTCACATCAAGTTTTGTTCCTGAGGTCCTCTGGTGATGTAGTTCAGGACTGTTCACACCTATTCATATTGAAAGACCAGCAGCCAGTGGGGGGGAATGGCCACTTTGATGCACTGGCCAGAAATGGACTAGAGAAGCTGAAATGCTCAGCAGACATGAGGAAAGCTACATGCAGCTGCTTTTACATTATAAAGGGATCTATTGTTAATACAAAAGTGCACAATTAATAAGAAAGTATTCATATTGGTGCAATAGTCTACAGTCTGTTCATTAATACTTTAAATGGTTTTACACATCAGATATCAAGCATCAAGTGTCTGGAACTCACTGGGTCCCTTGATGGTGACTTTGAGCTCTCCGGTGCCGGCTCCTTTGGTGTAAACCTTAAAGTCTGCAGTCTCCTTCACCCTCAGGCCTTTTGGCTGCAGGCCACGGCCCTTAGCTCTGCAGAGGCTGGGGTTACACGCTGTGGACACACACACACACACACAATGAAGGAGTGTGTGAGAGAGAGAGGGAGACAGAGAGCAGCTCTCAGTGCTCCGACTCCAACATTATGACCACATGTGAGTTCAGTGGTGGTTTCAGTGGGGAGAAGAGGAATGAGGTGCGGGGTGAATGATATGAAACCAAAACAGTTTCCATCCGAACGGCACATCCATCATTTTCATAAAGAATGAAGGCTTACTGGAAAGCCTCTGCAGCCCTCCTCCCCCCTTATCTTATCCTCACACAGGAAGTGGAGTATCCTTCGTTTCTCCTGACTAAAAGTGTATAAAATAGGAGTTGCTGAGTCACGGCTGAACGCCCCGCAGGAAGCAAAGGAAGCCCAAGATAATTTCTGCAGAGCGGACTTTACTAAGCGCTCTAAGAAAAGAACAAATCTATATTTCTTTATGTTAAAATCAGTTTTTAGGCTGGCGGGTCATGTGCGCAGGTCTGCTACACAGCAACTTCTCTAATAAATGGTATCGGTAATGAAATTAAGGAAAACATGTGAAAGCACAAGTCCAAAGCACTATTCTATAAAGTCACTATCATTTCCAACAAGGAGGTGGCTTATTAAACAGTTGTACTATAGTGTATTGATACACCCAATATGATATTATGTCTAAGTTAAAGGCTGTTAATTAAAATAATTATATTTTAATTGTTATAAAACATTACTGATTGTGCCACAGAATACATGTTATACAATGCCAGTCATGCAATGTGGTTATAATTCTTTGTGAGTCGTGTCATTGTGTAAACTGAAGACCACAAGCGAGCTGGAAGAAATGAGGCATCTGACTCTATGACAGCTTAAAGGTGGTGGTTTTCCAGGGAAATCTGAGGATATGTTTAGGAATTTCTTAGTATTTCCTCATGGATATGTTGATGGAGTCATTTGGAGTTCAGAGCTCCACGGGCAGATGACACAGACCACACATATGAAGCAATGCAAAGGAAAATTAGTCACAATAAAAGATGTGCAATTCCAGAAAAATGCAAGTACAGTGTGAAGGATAACACAGTCCAAGATCTAAATGGACACACAACTCGTCCATTCACGCATGCAATCACACACACAAAGCGGGTACCCAAGAGAGATCCCGGGAAACAGGAAATGACAGCAGAAGGAAGAGGCCGTTCCAGAAAGAGGACAGATACCATCGGGCCTCTATCAAAGAGAAGAAGGGAAGGAGGCAGGGGAGGAGAGGAGAGAGAGGACATGGTATCCAGTATAACAGCAGGAAGAGAGAGTAGAGCATCAGACCTCAACTGAAGGAAAACAGCAGAGTGAGCAAATACTGAAGGTTTAAAATAATTATATGTTCATCTGAGCTGCCCTCGCTACTATAAATTACATTTACAGGCATTATATATTTCACTGAGGTTCTATACAGAATGATTCCTAAACAAGGGTTTGCTGAAGAGATCTTTAACTCTTACCTTCTCCCACAGTGACCGTGAAGGGACTCTTGCTGATCTGACCTCCAGCGAAGGTGACGTAGATGGTGTGCTGGCCCTCCTGCGTGGGTTTGTAGGTGCAGCGATAGCTACTGTTCCCTTTGTCCTCGATGGTGCAGGTCACCGTGTTCTTCTTGCCGGCCGGGTCCATAATCACCACCTCCACCTCACCAACACCAGCACCTGAGAGACGCGAGAGGGAAATGCGAAGGATGCAAGACCATACATGAGTTGCAAAGTATGGCAGAGCATCCCTGCAGGGTTTCTATCTCGATAATGGACCAAACACCAGTCACATCTTCTGTGCTTTTACCTGCCGTGTAGACATCAAAGTAGGTGGTCTTATTGGCAATGTTTCCTGTGGGCTCAAGGCCTGGTCCCTGGGCCGTGGCCTTGCTGGAGTCTCCCTGAGCCATGCCGATCTCCACCTCGAAGGGGCTCTTAGAGATGTGCTGCCCTGCGAACAGCACTGTCACCTACGAAGCAGACAGGAGAGAGTGAAAGCTGTGTCTGGATTCCTTGGATCCACCGTTTACAAAGCAGCTGCGGGGTTTTCAAAGTTATGTAAAAAAAAACAACCAAATTCATTTTCTTAAAAAAAAAAGATATGAAATAATCTTAACTTTCCAAACTCTATGGATTTTCTCTTGTCTGATATCAGATTACACCCATTGTGGGATTAATAAAGGATTATTTTTGTTTTATTATTAATTATTTTTTAATAATCAATTGATCTTTATGTTTTCTGTCCCTTATCTAGGTCTCAGCGTCATCAATTTAACTGACTACATCGTTAGGAATTGATGTTACAAACTGGAAAAAGTAAATTAATAAAAGTCAGGCCCATATCTCGGGGCTGCCCAAACTGTGGCCCGCAGGCCAAAGTTGGCCCATCATCAGAGTGAATTGGCCCACCAGATGTTTCTAGCAAAAAAGCGAAAAACAATTAAAAATAAAATTAAAAATATATTATATTAATGTCTGCAGTTTGATTTTTTGTGAGATAAACATGGTTTAAATGTATAGGATCCCTAATTTTAGTTGTTTTATGAGCACAGCAGGCAGACTGACACTTTATGCAGGAAGGTAATTAAGGGAACTTGGGATGCTCGTATCCATTGGACCTTAACAAAACAACACGAAAGACGTTTGCTTTTAACGTTCAGTTCAGTTTTGGCCCCTTCAAGGGAAAAACTTTGGGCACCCCTGTTTTACATAATACTTTCAGACTGTGGCTGGTAGTGTGTAAAGTCTTATGCATTATGCAAAACAGCTCTTGACTCACCTTGTGCATCCCTGTGACTTTCGGGGTGTAGACAACAGAGTAGGTGCGATTCTTGTCATTGTTGGCCGTCACTTTAGCCTGGAAGAGCATTTTTTCAGAAAGTCAATAAAAAGGTGTTCCATGAAGACCGAGAAAAGAGTTCAAAGACAGGATCTCAGAAGGAGTTCACACTCAAGGTCCCACCTCCTCTCTGTGTCCTGCGGGGTCCTCCACGTAAACCAGCACCTCTCCCATCCCCGCGCTGATGGTCTCGACGGTGAATGTTGCCTTCTTCATCACAACATTACCAACGGGCTCAATGCCTGGGCAGAGGAGGGGAGGCAGCAGAGTGAAGACAGTTCATAAAAACATGCTGTGAACATGTGATAATACGAGTGTGCGTGCCGGAGTCCAACCCTGAACCTGAACTAGCTCTCAGTTTTTGGGTGGTGTGAACATGTAGCCAAAATCATCCCTGCTCTAAACAGATCCAGCTGCTCAGCTCAATACTTGTTGAAGTCCAGTTACAGATGTGTGTGACTGTGTGTACCTGGGCCATAGGCGCGGGCTTTTTTGGGGTTGAGCTTGGGTCGTAGAGGAGCACCAGGCTTCAGCTTAGCCTTGGGGAACTGGGACAGGTAGGTCATGACTGAATGCTCGTCCACATTGGGGTCAACAATCTCTTCAGGTGTGATCACCTAAGGAAAAGGACGTGAAGTACAATTATTACCAAATGAAAGGGCGCCTTTTCTTTGTTAGCATGTTTGCTGCGAAGAGAAGAGAAACTACAGCTGTACACCCCCAAGGCTCTGCTTGCTTAGTTGCTATGGAGACTATTACCCACAAAAATCAATTGAGCATTGTTGTGATTTTAGAGATCAAAACCACATACCAGCCTCTTCCTGGGCTCAAAAAGTACCTGAGACACGCTCACACGCAAACCAGCAGGAACTCACTCATACAGACACTCACTGTCTGACACTGAAGCCCACAGAGACAGCAGGGGAAGGGACAGAGACAGTTTCTTAACAGACACAGGGCTGAAGGCGGAAACAGCGGCAACCACACAAAACTGTTGGCATGCGATGCTGTGCCAGCTGCCTGCATTGTGCCAATCATGTCAACATAACACTGTCAGGCGCTCACCATGGCGACAAAATCCCAAGAAACCGCAAAGTAAAACCAAGGCTGCTGAATTCGGTCTCTATTAAACGTTGAATTTTATATTCTGGGCAGGCGTTTAACAAGAGGTGAAGGTTAAGGTTGTGTTGATTCTCTTAATGTTTGGTATTGATGCAACCTTGGTGTGAACATTCCACCAGATTGTTGCAGTACTGCGTGTTCACTAGATTAAACGGCAGGGCTATTGTCAGTCTATGCATTTCTCAAGGCTGTCCTCCAACATTGACAGTAAATCCTACAGAAACTCTCTAGGGCACTAAACGTGTATTCATCCGCAGCTAAAAATAGTCCCAGCAAATGCATAGTTTTACTGCTGTTGCTAAAAGCTGTGGGTGTCTCAATGAGAGTTTTCATTTTACTCAGTCTGAGGACCTAAATATTGTTTAAATGTTATCCCACACAGCGAAATAACCGCTTTAGCTAATGTGACGTGATCAGCTTAGACTATTCGTTGTTCCACAAGTTCTTCCCACAGACGATGGAACAAACAGACAAGCGTGGGGGCTGAAAACCAGAAGCTGCTCCCTGCAGGTTTTGCACTCCGAGCTTTGCTAATGACAGTGATGGTGTTTAGTTTCTCTGTTAGCTGCCTGGTGCAGAGTCTGCTCTTATTTTCAGACTTGTGCTGCAACACCGGCAGCAGAGTCCAGGCAAGATCAGACTTTCTGCTTTATCCCATACAGAGTGTCCATCTGGAAATTACAGGCCAGCTGAAGGTCAGCCAAGGTTGTGTATTAAGTTAGTCTAGTTTTCTTATTGTAGTAGCATTTGTTTTACCTGTGGGATGCCCAGCCAGTCGTCAGCTTGCTGCATGGCCTCGCGGGCGTTGTCCACTGGTTTGGTCTGATCCCACTGGTCCCAGTCAGGACACAGACCTGCAGGAGAGACAGGAAGTGAGTTTGCTACAGGAAGCTGTGGGCCAATAGCTAACATCAATAAATGTAGGTTTTGTGACTTTCAGACAGTCTTGCAGAGTGAATGCGTGAGGGGGCAACGGGGACTGAACTGAAACATTTAGCTGTCTGCAGCGACTTCAGTCTGAAACAGTGAAGCAGTTTTTCTGTTGGGTTAGAGGAAATGTAAGCAGACATGAACGTCAACACACCAAGAAACTGCGAGCTTCTTGAGCTCCGGCCAATCTGCATAATTCTGACCGAGATGTTGGCTCCAAAGTTTCAGCTCTGACGACGTCCAGCAGATAAAGAGAGAATGCAAAACATGCCTAATCTTAATGTGGAGGCCAATCTGCAGTGATGGGTCAGACGTCTCTCTCTGCGGCTCATCAAGACGCCTGACCTCAAGTTGTTCCTTCATCATTGCTAAAGCTAACCCCAGCAAAGTGTGCCAGCAGCTTTTATTGACTCCTTCATCACTGACTCTGAAGTGTGAAGGTTGTTATTTTTGGACGATGTTGGAAATCTTTTGCTGGAGGGAAGCTTTTCTTGAATCCTTATCTCCGGCTCGAGGCAGTTGGTGATCCACAGGTATGCCAAACATCCCGAGCATGTAAACAGAAACCTCCTTTATGCCTCGCTTTCCCTCCACTGTCATCCCTCCTCCCCTCTCCTACTTTCCTAATTTAACGAGACCAGAAAGGGAAGGTTCGGTACTCCCCTTCCTCCCCCTTCTACTGCTAGCTCATCATCAACCCTGCCCGCAGTTTCACCTCTCACACAGACGATACTTACGCAATCCCTGACCTCTGAACTGCAGCTGATGATGACTGTTGTATTTAAAGACATACAGAGAATCTAAGATGATGTGTAGCCCTGGAATACAGGATATACCCCAGCCCCTCACCTGGAGCACAGCTGTCGACCAGGGCACCCAGGGCCCGGCCGGTCTGCCAGTCTCTGTTGAAGTTGGTGATAGGAAGCTCGGGCAGTTTGTTCTGGATCCATCCCAGCAGCCTCTGTTTGGGTGTTTTCTGCTTTCCGTCATCCGCCTCCTCCTCCTCGTCCCACATGGGCATGGAGATGGAGTAGTGCAGGATCAAGGTCCAGATCAGACCCAGGATCAGCTTCAGGTTCCCATCCACGATGGCTTTAGAGTCTGGAGTCCAGAGGAAGAGAGAGAGGGGGCAGATTTAGAGGTTACCATGTTTAAACATTCACACAAAGCATCATTTAGGACAGGATCACGTGTGATTTTCATACTGTACAAAGAAATAAGGCCGATGCACGGAAACAACCACACAGGAAGAAGAAACAGGCTCTTATTTAATCTCTGATCTTCTACTTAAACCTCAGTGCTTCAGATGTTTAGATCTTGACTGACTGTGCTTAAAAATTTCCAGTTTCCCTCAGGAGTGCTATCTGCCATCTATTGTACAGCGAAGGAGGAGCGGGATGCATACCTAGAAATTGTCGACCGTAGTCGGGTCTGGAGAAAGTAAACTATAGTTTAGGTTGACGTCCCACATGACCACATTACAACAGCGCTGATAAATGCTCTGACAGACAATCATCCGATTACTGATTCAGATAAGAACATCAGTTGCGGTGCTGCATGGTCTTAGTGCAGCTTTTGATTTGGGGCCACTCTAATTCAACCTGTACACACCCACGAGGACAAATCCTGCACATTATAAGACTGCAGGCCACAGACACACAGGGCTGATGGGCTCACTCTTACACCAAGTGACTCAACCGACTGCCTGATTTCAAACCAATAAATAATGACAGAAGCCTGAGTTAGAAAAGTTGGCGTTCAGCTCTGAGCTTCAGAAGCCACATCAAGCCAAAAACAAGTGCCGCCTCAAAGAAACAATAAGAAGAGAGTCTCATGTTCAGGAAGAGTTAGATGACTTTTAATCTTCATCTGCAGCAGGGGATGGCAGAAGTGTTGCGGTTTTCACATTTTTCTGGCCACACACTGATGCAGGAAACGATTCATCTTAAATATGTGTTGAATATTTTAAAATTGAAATGGAAAACTATGGCGCTCTCCAGCACTTGTATTTCAGACATTTTACTACTTACTGCTGCACTTAATATGACCTTTTCTGTCTATTTGTATCTATTCTATTTGAGTGTATTTTCATGAAGTCCTTTCAATTGTCGTTTTAATGCATTTTTGCTGCGTGTAAATCGCTTTGAAATGCTCCTATTTCCAAATGCTGCTATAAAATTAACTGTCAGTACCTTCCTGATACGCATTCAATTAAAGACACATTCAGAAGAGGAAAACTGTCTTTGTCCTGGATGTAATCTAGGTAATCGGAAGGGGGAGACAAATTGTGAAGGAAAGAGGATCATGACGAGTGTCGGGGGAATTTTCCAGATGAATCATAATGCAAGAGTTACATAAATGTTCAAATGGGGCCTTCGGAGCAGAAACGTGAACAGCTGTATTACAAAATGCGGCGCACATGCATCTTTCACCTGATGTTAATTTACTGCAGCCACCATCCCTCTCTGAAGTGTTGATCTATCCTACACTGTGGAACTGTGCTGTGGGAAAAGGTTTCGGGCAATTCATTGTGGATTGAGACGGGTTCAGTTACACTCCGGTAGAGCAGCGTGTCTTGTAACACGTCGGGTTGCTCTAAATTATATTTGAAGCATTTGTCAGAGTCGGCCACATGCTCGGCTGCAAACGCGAGAGAGCGATGCAACCAGAAACTAGCCCGGGCATGAGGAAGAAAGACACACACACACACACACACCAACCCGACATGAACAGAGTGCACAGACACACACACAGGCTTGTTGCACAAGAGGCAGTTGATCAGGAGGGAAGATTGCTTAGGTCTAGCTCGGAGGGAAGGGTGGAGCAGAGGGCGTGTGTCTCCTAAGCTGATGGCGATTAGAACATAATGAAAGAGGAACAGCTCTGGTTCTTACGCTGGGTGATGGCTATCAGGGTTAAGGCGCCTGATATGTTTTAGGTTTTCTGTTTGGAAAAGTTTGGGGTGTGTTATTGTACGGACTGGTGTGTGAATCCCTGTGTCCAGTTTCAGCTGTGTGATTTTAAACTTCTCAGCGGCAAGATCAGGCTGCAGAGGGCACGACGACGGCTGCAAAAACAGCAAAAACATCTTTGGACGGGAGCACCCGGGGCTGTTCCAGGGCTGCTAACAATGTCGTCAGCTTAATTTGTTTTGTTAATGTTGTCTAGACTGGAATAATTGTTGGTAGCAGCAGCTCAACCTCAATAAGAATGAGGTCTTGATGATCTTTTGGGGGGGGGGGCTGGGGCAACTGAAAAGGCTGAATATTTAAGGCCTGAGGTAGGAGGGTCTGAAAGCTGCAGCGGGAGTTTGAGGACAGGGTCGGGGATGGACAGGGGGGTCTAAACCAAAAGGAAGTGGGGTGGGATTGAATTTCACGCACAATGAAGATGAGGAGCAATCAGGAAACAGAGGCTGCTAACACAACTGAGGGGAATGCATGCTTTACACGAGAGGACTTTAAATTAGAGGAGTTTGTCGCCTGCGTGCAGGGGTACAGCTGTGCACATGCAAACATGCACATGTAAACATGGCAGCGATACATGACATGTCAGCTGCTCCCAGTGGAAAAATACACCCCGCATGGTGATAAAGCTCAGCAGGGTCAGACGAAAGGCCTGTTTGGATGACCCATCACCATGGGAACTTTGAGCGAGCTGGATCGTTATAGCAACCCAGTGGCAAGTCAGTCTGCTCTGGAATGATGGGAAAGAAGGGGAAGAAGCGAACCACGGAGCAGGGGAAGAGTGACTGTGAAGATGAGCAGAGAGAAATGTTGCCCAGAGACAGATAAAACTATAAATTGCCATTTGTACTGACAGGAGGGTGTGAGTGGTGCGTGCATGTGTACTACAGGCTGGTACTTGCAGCAGGAATGCAGATCAGCTAAGGCAGGGGTGTGTCACATAGCGGCCTGCCAGCCACCACAGCACTAACACTGGAGCAGGACCACAACATGACCAGAACAAGAGCAGAGAGAAGCCACAGAGTGTTCAACTCCTGATTATTTGACGTGGCTCGGGGGTTTATTGCTTAATCGAATAATATTTTTCTATATAAAGTCATGCCATTTCCAGAGGTGAAGCAAGACCCCACCTGTGTTTGCACAATCTGATGTCACTGGATCAGTTAATTAGCGCTGTAACATTGTAACAGTGGTTTCAGTGCCTCACTGTTTAATTGATCCGCAAGACGGCAGACACTGCCCTGCTCAGGGTTATCATGAGGACATCAATTCACTCACACCGTCTGATCGTGTGTGTGTGTGTGTGTGTGCGTAAATGTGTTGTTTTTTGATTCATGCCCCCTCACACACACACACACACAAAGCCACTAAACATGCAAGGAATCTGCCAGCATTCCCGGCAGACCACAGCGCACCAATCCTGACGGAGCCCATATACGGACACAGACTGCTGCAGACTCCCCCTCTGCCTGCTGACTCATACCCTCCCCCCCTCTGAAAGACTGTGTGTGTTTGTGTGTGTGAGACAGACACACAGTGCGGAGGCTACCGTATGGAGAGCGTGCATGTCTGTGGTCGATGCTCTTTTTGCCCCAAAAACTCCCATGACTCATCCATTTGGCTTGTTGCTGCTGCTGCTGCTTCCCCCCACCGCCCCCTGGTGACATTGCTATGACATCATCACAACCCCTGACCCACAGCCTGACCTGATCCCTGCTATTCGGGGAAGAAGAGGGAGAGACGGGGGGGCGACAGCAAGAGCAAAGGTACTGCACAATGTTCAGGTCGTACTGCAACATCTGGAGCGCATTAGTCCTGAGATCTTGTAAGACCAGAGACGAAACAGCACAGCAGGTCTGCAGAGTCCTGTCCATCGCTCACAGTTTCCTTACACTGACTTATATAAGATAAAAAACCTTTTTCTGTCAGGACACAGATGAATCTATCAGTACATGGCTCTGCCTGAGTGACAAGGCCTTCTCTGTACATAGCCTCAAACTAGGCTGAAAAATGGTCCAGGCAGATCTGTCAGTCTGAAGAAACTGCAGTGCAGACATGCAAGATTATGTTTAACGCAACTAAGATGCACTGGTGAAACCTTTATGTTATGTTATGCATTTATGAAAAAAGTGACTTTATATCGTTATTGGGCTTTTTGGGAATAAAATTCTAAATTCCCACATTACTAGTACTAGGTGTTGAAATTGTGTGTATCCTGATGATGTAAAATATATATTGATGACTGATATTAAAAAATATCAAGTACAAAGTGCCATCAAAATGTTTTCAGATGGCGTCTGCTGTTCCTGAACGCAGCACGGCTGTTGAGCTGTGGGTCAGGATTCTAAGTCACGCTGCGCAATCGACAGCAGGACTGGAGTTGCAGGCCGTTATGTGACTACTTGCAGTGACACAGTGATCCGGCCAGTGTGCAATGGCATGCTGTCAAAGAGCTCGAGCTTTAGCGAAAAGCAAACATCGAAATCTGTGTTGAAGCACCGTCCACGACCCAGAGAGCAAACAGCAGTCTGTGCAGTGGAAAAGCTGCAGTGTCAGAGAGGGAAGTCAGATCAGACGGGCAAGCAACACAGTCGACGCTCTCCACCCACCCGACTCACTGTATCTAGTGGCAGAGGCTTCTTCCTCTTCTCTAAAACAGAAGTCAAGCTGAAGGGGCACCTCCTTGACACCGTGGAAGTTCAGAGAACATCACAGATGAAGCTTTATGAGGTTACATAACAGGACTTCCAGGGAGCAAACCAAGTGTGGGAGGAGCACTTAGAGCTGCACAAGGTGACTACTTTGAAGCGGATGGTGGCTAAACTTAACCCATGTATTGTCTAACAGAGCCAAATAACTTCACAACTCAGAGATCCACAGGTGTCTGGTATCAGGATTTGTAATTCCACATTTCTTCTACATTTTAACTTAAGTAAGAACTGAAATAACACTAAGTCTTAGACTGAACAGTGTTACTTATTGCAGCTGTGCTGAGCAATTCAATACGCTCCCTACAGCTTGAGACCTGTTAGACTCTGTAGACAATGAGTGGGACAATCACGACGTACACACTGAACAAATGTACTTTTGGCAGACTTCTCAGGCAATAAGATACTCAAAGTGTAAGAGGTCTAGCAGTACAATGGTGTCCTACAGGAGCGCGCACACACACACACACACACACACGCACGCACGCACGCACGCACACAGAACAAGTCATCCCTGGAAAAGGGGGAGTGGTTGGAGTGACTAAAACCGAGCCAGACAGAACACTGTGAGGAAGTGTCACACATTCCACACTGCTCTTATCGCTGTCACACACACACACACAGAGTTTTAATACAATCAACAGAAAACTGAAATATCACATATAATCTTCCAAATGAACTTGCTGCTCTACAACTTTGACATGAACTCAGCGTGTAGCCTCAAACATCCAAAAGCTGAAAATCTATGCCCTGGAGCTCTCTCCTCCTTCCCTCCCACCTCTCCTCCCGTCCTCCCTCCCTCCTCTAACTCCATGCAACAAGCCACACTGGAGCTACTACACTTCCTCCTCTTCCTTTCTACTCCTTCCAGTCACCCTCCCCTCCCCTCCCTCCTCCTCCCTCCTCCTCCCCCTGCTCTCCCTCTCTTCACTCCCTCCACTGGAAAAAGTGCCTCCTAGTTTTTTAGCCTTAAAAGGGCAGAAGCAAACTGCATCTTGGCAGCCCTCCAATTCCCTGGGCTCTGGTTACAGGCAGAGGGAGGAGGGAAGAGGGAGGACAGGACAGGGGAAAAGGAGGCAGGAAAGAAAGTGGAAGGCCAAGAAAGAAAAGAGAAAAAAAGGGCAGGGTAAAAGTGCTGTGTGGGACATTTTTAAAGCCCGCACTTACAACAGCCCCCGCTGAGGATGGGCTGAGATATGTTCGTTTGAGTGAGGAGAACGGATAGGAGAAAAATGAGAAAAATGAGGTTTGAGGGGATGGGCAAAGAGAGATAATGAAAAACATGAGGAGAAGAGGGAGCAGCAAGGAGGGACATGCTAAGACAGAGGCTGGAGAGGTGAGGGGAGGACACAGGCACCGCATAAGATGATGAATGAGGAGGTTTTAATAAATACCATGCGGCTTTAATCAACTGTTTGTTTCCTGGAAACATCTGAGAACATACGATCAGCCATAAGAGCAGAGTTTTGGGGTTTCCAAGTAATTGATAGTTCTTGGCCTGGCAAAAATGATTCAGGTCTGGAAAAGCAGATCCCCTCCAGACGTGTTTCTGGCACGGGATCGCAGGCCATGTCTGTTTGTAGGTAAAGTCTTGTAACATAATGACAGAAAGCAAAGCACGGCAGAGACTAAAACGACCAGGATCAGCCCGTGTTCGGATTTCTTGCCTTGATTTTGAACAATTTGTGTATATAAACAATATTACTATTAAGTTACCTGATTCAGCGCCATTGCAGTTTATATGCAAGGGGCCAGTTTATTGGAACACCTCACGTAGCAGTTTTTGCAGTTCAAGAATGTGACTTTATGTCTGCTTGTTCAGTCTGAACATGAGGCATGGGGCGTCGGGGCATGTTTCCAACTCTGATGTAATGCAATAGCCTGAATACCACTGTACTGAAGGGGAAAGCACACGCTGCTAATCCACAGTATCCATTTGACCAGTCCCCGTTCGCCCTCACAGACAGGAAGTTATGCTAATTATAATGAGCTGGCAGGAAGTGATCCAGTTTGATCTAACGGAGTGGCCAAACTCTCCGTTATCTCACTTTCTGACCAACATTCATCTCTGTGCCACGCCACCAAAGCTCTTCTCTCTCACACTTGTATCCTTTTTCCGGAAGACCTAAGATCAAGGTTGACGCTGTATGTCAACAGCACCGGCATGCTTTTTGTATACAGACTATTTAGATTTCCCAGTGGGTCTCCCCGGTGTTCTCTTGTTATCTGATGGGTGACTGCAGTTGTAGGGGTTGTGTCATTTTCATTCATTGTTGCTGTTATAACATGCGGCTCAAACCTGTTTTAGCCACTTAGCTATGAACAATAAGCTGTAATCACACACTGATTACACTTTATTCCTTCAAATGGAGTTGGCTTTGGGTCTCTAGTTAGCTCTGTTTTGGTCTCCACCAATTCCTAAAGAAAAACATCTGGCTCTTTGGCTGCTAAATGCTCCACTATGAAGACACTAGAGCTGAGATGCCTTTTTCATAAAATATGCAGTCATTTGATTCATGTTAATACTGCTGGTGTATTGGCAATGACCTCAAGATCCATAGATCCATAGAATTTATCAAACAAAAGGCAACTTTCTATGTGCAATCTGTTCATCACATTATATTGAGACAAACTGTATGTAGACAAACTAAATTAAACTAATTGAGGTTTACTGAAGCTGTATTTGCTTTGCACACTGTAACTGAATAGTGTGCACACGGTGTTGTGGCAAACATATTGTTAACTCTATGATCTATGAAAACTATGTAGATAACTTTGCACATATTGCTTGCAGCAGCTTGCTCAGAATTCGCCGAACAGAGATTTCCAGAAACTACTGATTTTCAATGTCACATGACCCACCTGCTGGTACCTGTTCACTGTTCACTGGATCACTGGAAAGCTCTATCCCTTCATCATCACTCTTTTCTTTTTCCATCAGGCTGTGTTCTCTTTTCTTCTATCTGACAGTAGAGCCAGGAGAGTGAAATGTGCACAGAAAAACTGGGCAATCTGCAACTGTGGGTCTGTTTTATTGATTCTTGTTTTTTCATCCTCTTGTTCCATGTTGGTATAAAATTTCAATTCTAATGGCTATGTTCATCTATTTATAGGATTCTCTTCAGTTAGGTGCACAAGGTGCACCTACAACCTATGGATGTCGAAACAGAATCCAGTGAAAACCCTGACTGATTATCAGTGTTGCTGGGCAGCTTTTACAGAAGAGTCATTGGAGTCACACGCTCCCACACACCACCCAAACCCAACCCCTGAAATGAGCAGTGGTGCAGTTGCTTCAGTTTTCTAATTGTCAGCAGCAGATTCTATTGTTTCCTCTTTATATATTTATACAGTCAAGCGAACTAAGATGTGCACATATCATTTTAGCAGCTAGTTTCACAACAGCACAAGGATAACCATTCCTAGAATCTCCTTTTATCAGCAATATAGATCACATTTCATTATTATGTAACAGGAGACAGTCAAGATGTTGCCACACGGGCGTCTGTCTCAACCTGCATGCCTCTCCTTCCAGGCCAAGAGAAGCCAGGTACAAAGTTACACCATGGCTGCGTTAGTTTCACATCCTGCCTGTGGGGATGGCGGGGGGAATTTGGCACAATCGCTGCCGTCTTACTGTTTCGACAAACTCCACACAGGCTGAGTCAAGTTGCAGATGAGGGAGCTTTGTTTTTGAAGGGTTTGAAAATCTGGGCTGGGCTGCTGATGGAAAGACGCTGCTGACGAGAAGCTGACTAAAGAATGAACGTCTGTACAGGTGGCACATTATTTAATTACTAACAACAGTCGATCTGCTCATTTGCTGATGTGAAACACACACACACACACACACACACACACGCACACACACAGACAGGATGATGCCAGGTGAAATGATTGAGCTTGTCCAAACATGGGTGTGATGAACACAGTGGAACACGCACATAAGCTTGTCTCCACACAAACACAGTGATGTCCTCACAGAACTCAAGAGTTAAAGATCAGATGAATGTAGAAAGTCCTCTAACCACAGCATGTTAAATATGCAGACGCATGCCAATCACAGTTTACAGCAGTAATCTGACTTTGTGAGACACGACAGAGAGCCTGGGCCTGTTAGATCACTGTTACAGCCTGTTGCAGTCAGTGTCTCTCCCCTTATTCACTCCACTGCCTGCTAGATGGCAGCCTTGCCACTCTTTCACTGACTGAATACATGTGGATTCTCCGCTGGATTTATCAGTAATCATGTGTCTGCTGCTGCTGCCAGATCATGTGGGATTTTGTCAAAACTGCAGAAAGAAAGATTACCTGTTGGGTTGAAACCTCATTACAGTCAGCACTAAAGTGCAGTGTGTGCTGGGAATGTGGCTGGATAGACTGCAGGGCAGAGCTGAGCTTGTTAACTGTTGACATTCTCTGACTTCACAGCTCAAAGATCCAACAATAGCAACAAAAGTGGATCCATTTCACATAATAACCCTCATCTCGGTGATGCTAATGACACGTGTGGGGGCACTGTGATTAAAGCTGGTGGAGCTGGACACAGATGATGGTAGGAAAGGGACTGGCCAGTGTATTGTTATGTGGCCGTCCTGATACAGGTGGTCTGCAGTCCAGCTTAAGGCTGAAACAATGAGATGGTTAATTTGAAAAATTCATCTCCACCTATGCTGATATTCATTTAAACAATAATTTGATATTGTGCAAAACTTGGCTATTTGCTTTCTTGTGGGGCGTTTGACTAGAAGATTGCTACCACACTCATATCTGTGACGTAGGAAGCTAAAGCCAGGAGATGGTTAGCGTAGCTTAGCATAAAGACTGAAAACAGGGGAAATAGCCTGGCTCTGATTAAAAGGTGGGGATGGGCAATATGAACAAAATCAAAGAGTCAAAGAATATTTGATCCAGTACCTCAAAAACTATATTGCAGTAGTATTGTAGGGATGGCTGTTGATGCTTTCACAAAATATTTACACACTGGGATGTCTGTGATCATCAGTAATTTGGATATAATGACTAATCTGGTAATGCCAAATAATAGAACAGCTAGGACAGTCAGGTAAGTTCGGGAAATCGCACTGTAATGCAGCATTTAAAGCCAGGAGAAGTCAACAAAATGCAGAACAAATTCACCCACCAGCGCTGCTAAAGCTCAGTAATTAGCAAACAATATCTCATTTGTTTAAATCCATACACAGACTGAAGTGTGGTGGCTGTGGTTTTATGGGGGAGTGTGGGGGGCTGTTTCTAGGCGGAATGTGGTGACGTCCAAGGAGCCACTGTGCCACTGCCATATAAATGCCTGTAAAACCACAACTTGTTGTTTTCACACTCTGGTTTTTGTCCAGAAAAACAAATAAGATACAACCTGGTAATTAGGGAGCGTTAGAGGCTGTGTTCAGCTGAGTTTTCTAACCTCTCTGAGGGATCCAGGCTAGACGCTTTCCCCACCGTTTCTTGTCTTAATGCTAAGCTAACCAGCTGCTGGATTCAGCTTCATATTGACCATAGGGACCTGGGAGTGGTATGTGAGCAATTTACTGCCTTGTTTTAAGTAACATGTGTTGACAGCATTATGCTGGGCGCTGTTGCATATCAATTCATAACCATTTTTAGCATGCGTGGCAAAAGAAGATAAGTGAAATGAGAAATGAAAGAGGTGTGGCTGTGGGTAGACCCAGCAGAGAAAAACTTCATCAATCATCAGCTGGGGAAAGGCTTGGAGGGAAGAACTGGTGACTGAAATAAAATGTAAAAGTCAAGTGGTGAACGAAAACAGAGAGATGGCGAGAGCTTCGGACCAAAGAAAGAGGGAGGGAGCTCGTGCATCATGCTGAGCAGCGATGGCAGTTTGGTAATTTGTGGTGAGGGTTGCTTGCTGGGTGTGCCCATTTTCTGCAATGAAAGGAGGAAGTAAAAGAGCAGGCTCCTCTCTCATCTTCAGATTAAATGACTCAAGAGGAGCAGCTAGGAGGGTGAGTCAGCAGGGGAAACAGACAGGCAGACAGGCAGGCAGACAGACAGGCTGTGCTGACTAGGATTTGCTCATTGGTGCTTGGTACTGCGCCCTGAAGACCAGCAGAGCGTTGTTTAATTAAACTCACAATCAGCTGACATCAAGACCAGGAACATGCATTGAAGATGTCTCATTTAAGAACAAACAACTCCAATTTCTGAAAAATGTGCCTCTAATATCGCAAACATCTCTCAGACACACTGCATGTGGACGTTAGCTCTGATGGCATCTTAGACTGCCAACCACGACCCTACCTGCTGGGACGATCTGTAACAGTGTTTGACATGAGGTTCAAACAGTACCATCCACACCTCCTGGCTGCAGCAGGAAGTGGTTCCCAGGCGTGTGAAAACCACAAAGTGAGCCAGACATTCCCCCCCAGCAGGGGAAGACAGGGACTCACTCATGTCTGATTCACACCGACTCAGTCACAAAGCCCTTCCTTTGCTTTCGACCGCTGACTCTGCGTTCAGAAAGGTTTTTTTAATCACAGGCAGAAATGTGCTGTTGTCTCCAGGTGTGGGCAGGATGAAACATCTGATTGCATTAGTCATTCTTATGCAATCTCAACAGTGGACTGAATTACCAGTGAGATTAAGGATGGGACCAAGTTTGTCAAGGACCCTTTGAGAGCCACCTAAAGGGGCTCTCTGAAGGTGGCAACTCTGTGGAGGCAGAGAGAAAGCTCAACACAAGAAGGCTGCATTCTCCTAGCTTTGTATCATAACTCGGCAGAAAACGATTTTAATTCTCTTGCAGTTTGATAAACAACTGCAAAATCACCAGGCAGGCAGCTGCATGTAGGCAAAGCCCATTAAACCCAGTTTTATGTCACCGCGTGTGAGCCAAGTCCTGTTGAATGCTGTGGAGATCCAGCCCCAGCCCACTGCACGACATGAGCACAGACAATAGCCCTGTGTCTCTCTCTCTCTCCTTCCCTCTCTCTCTCTTTCTCTCTCGCTCTCTCTCAGAGTGTGTGAGTGTGTGTGCAGGATCAAGCTCTATCCTACTAGGCCTGAATGACATCCCGGCTCACAGAGTTTGGCTCGGACCGGCCCAGCCCGGCTCAGGCGGCAGGGGAGCACAGAAAGCCTGGGGCCCCTCTCTGCACAGTCAGACCCCCCCTCCTCCCAAAACAACCCGCCTCAACTGTGGACAGCCAGAGACAAAAGCGCTGCGCCCCTTGGACACCAGGGAAACGCCTGCTCTCTCACTGAGAACAGTTATGTTACCAACACCGGCAACTTTCCTGTACACTTCTAGATCGAGTTAACAGTCGCTTGTAGGGGAAATGGGTGGACTGTGTGTGTTTTCATCACTCTTTCTTCATACGCTCCCACATTTTTTTCTGCTGGGCAGCAACATGCTCAACTTTATCCGACCCTGCAGGCGTGCACACATGCACTCTCCTTTTCACTATCAGCACCTATTTGACACTGTAGTCCACTCTATCTGTTACTTGGCACCACACCAATCACTCATTGAAGGAAATCAAAACACATGCTCCAACAGTAACTTCAGAAAGAGGAGACTCCACCTGAATGGAGGTGGAGTGTGTTTGGGGACAGATTCCAAACCAAAGCGCACATACTGGCACTCATTCATTACACTCAGCGTTGTTTTTGCGCTGTGCAAGCACTCATCTGACTCACCGATGGACACCAGTTTAATGTTCTCCTTGTCCAGGAACTCCAGAGCCACCGACACGTTCTCCAGCTGCATCTGGCGGAAGGTGGGCCTCTGGTTGTACTTTCTGAACATCTTCTTCTGGGACAGGACCTCCAGGAGCCCGATGAGCCGCAGCCCGTCGCTGAGGTCCGTCTGCAAGTTGCCGATCCTCTTGTTGACGCATTTTAGGTGCTCGTTACACCAGCGGGTGAAGGTGTTCTGCTGGATCTTCTTCCACGGCGCATCCTCGGCCAGGTCCTTCTCCGTGGCGGGCATTTCTGCGTCCTTGTCCGTGGAGAGAGCGTTGGGAGCGGGCGCGGCGCTCTGGTGGAGCCGGGGGTGTGAACCACTCATTTTTATGGTCTCGACTGTCTCTCGGTTCGCTGGCTTTTTTCTGGGTGGAGTCTGCTCAACTTTGCGTGGCCGCTCCCTCTTTCTTTCTCTCTCTCGCTTTGTAGCTTGTCTGCGTTTGAGGGGAAAGAAAAGAAAAGAAAGGAGTGAACATGACAGACAGACTTATAGCCCGCAGATAGAGATTTTGCAAAGAAAGTAGGCGGTTATGGCACCGGGGAGCAAAAAGGGAGTCATTCTGGATGAAGCTGATGGTAGAAGTGGTTTTTGCGCAGAAATGAGGCAGATCCCGTGCAGTGGGACACTTTTTCATGTCCAAGACACTCAAATTAAGAATAAAACACCAATATATAACTTCAATCTTAACAGAAATAAGACTGACAAATGCAGTCAGCAACACAACTTCCAATAATTCATTCACATAGTGGTCACACTGTCCTGATACTGGGATCATGAATCCAACTTTACAGCCATGTGAATTAAAAATGAAGGTAAAATGACTTTACAAGTCAATATAAGTGTATTGTAGTATTAAAGGTGCAGTGAAAAGGCTAGATCAGCATTCATTTCCAAGACATAAACTCATTCTGAACCCTGATGGACCCCCCCTCCCATGCCATCCTGTCACAGTGAAGATGTGCCTACTGGGGGGAAAGGGGGGTTCTGTCCAGAGGTGAAGAAACAAAGTAACACTGCAGCAGAAGTGCACAGATAAAGGCCACATCTTTAAAGTCCCTGAGAATATATGAGCTCATCTAATGCGCATGGGTCCCAGGAGGCAGTCAAATAAATATTTGGCATTTCCAAGGGATGTGAGCATCAGTGGCCCCTCATCGGGGTCGGAGTTGTGTTTGTTTGTGTCCGTGGGTCTGCACACAGCTTTGTTCGACTGCACTCTTCTGTACACTCGGACCCTGTGCTTATTTTTGCACATATTTCCAGCCTAAATTTCCACCGCCATCTGTGTGTGCTGGCGTGACGTCAGTGCGTGTGCTTGCCTTATCTTTAGAGAGGTTACAGTGCGGATCAGCCGGACACTGAGTGTCTAGACAGCAGCCGTACGCTCGTGCTCTGTTTGTCTTTACTGCCCCTGCCAAACAGCCAGATGAGATCACGCAGCAAAAGTGACGACGAACTAATGACAAAGTGGGGGCTTTAAAGCAGCACGCAAGGACACGCAGATGAATCTGATATTTGTTGATTGTCACTGAAAGCTTTTAGGGGTACGTTTTATTGTTTGTGTTAAAAGAATTACAGTACAGACCTGTTGTGATTAAGTTTATTCTAGTTTGTCTCAAAATATGAAGAGTAAAGGTAAAGAAGGGATGAAGTGGTCCAAACATGTTGCAATAAAATAATTAAAGGGGTGCTCTGCCAGTTTTACACATGACATCCTGTTTGTTGGTATTAATCAGCCTCGCATCTAAACATGTCTTTCCGTTGACTTTATATATACTGTCATGCCGTCTTTAAAAGTTTTCTCTCAACACGCAGTGAAAAATGTACCCTGATGATGTCATCAGGGTTATTTTGTGCTAAGCCACAGTGAGTGGTTGTCATGCAGCTGGCACCTGGCAACTTCTGTGTGTTGTGTTTTGATTTGCAGCAGCAGTGTGCAGCTTCACCCACGAGGCTACCAACTGCATCCGATTCTATGCAGGCTGTAGGCTGCACACGGGGTGCTTATACCACCTGAGGTAATCTCATCACGTCGCTGAATAGAGCTTGTTGTAGCTCATGACAGGGGAAGTGGTCAGGACTGTGACATGACTAATACAGCAGGTTGTTTTGTCAAACATTCAGGTAACCAAGAAGCAGTGATATCAGCTCCTGGATTGTTCCACTTGCTGTAATTTCTGTAGTTGCCACGGCAACAGGCACGTGGCAAAGTTGGAAAAGTTGAAGCATCATGAGAGCAGCCACCCCTTTGCTCTTCCTGCTGCCACCTTTAGGCTTGAGATTTTAAATATTTCACAGAAAAAGCTGCATGAAACAGGAGGAATGGGATTAGAAAGATGAGAGCATTTAACAGGATGGCATGGTCTAATGACAAATGAGATGAGTTGCATTATGGGTATTGTAGAATCTGGCATATTTGACATTTGACCTATTCCAGGGACTAAAAGTCATGGTATCCTGACCTGTTTGCACTATTTCCCCCCATCTTTGTAAAATTGCAAGACTAAATTGCTGCACTGCCCCTTTAATATGACAAAGTCATTTAATTAAATGTGCAAATCTCAACACACACACACACACACACACACACACACACACACACACACACAAGACACAAGACACAAGTTGTGTTTCAATTGGTTTTCCCTGTGTGACTAACTGAACAGCAGTGGCTGTAAAGACAGAGGGAGAGATGTGACTCTGCAGCTTTTTTGACTAAATAAGGAGCTCAGTGCCAGGAGCCACAGTGTGGCCAGGAACCATCAAGAATGCTTTGCCTTTGCGTGTGTGTGTGTATGTCTGTTTGTGTGTGTCTGGTCAAGGGAGAATCTGAAGAATGCCCCTCACCCCCTTAAAAACCCCGGAGCCCCCAGCCTTAATTACACCCCAATAAAAGAGCCCTATTAATGTAACACGCACACAGGCACACACACACACACACAGACACACACACACACAGACATATTGGGACCAACGTGTTTTTACATTCATGGACCATTTAAAACAGTAGAACAATGGGCGGACAGTTCAGCTCTGGTCCCTGTAGGTGTGTAATTTGCTCCATTTCACAACTTTCATTACGGAGAGCATAAACATGTCACAGTTTACAGGCTCATGCCATGATTAAGATATAAAGCTCATGACGACAGTGGACAGTGACTGTGGCAGAGCATGTGGCAGAGAATGTATAGCAACACTGAGGCAGACATGATCGCGTACGGCTTGGACACATACTGAACTCCAGAGAAATAAGTGAGGGCTGAGAAGGCTGGTGATTTATTCACTGCATAACTTCCTATTGTTTCAGTGGAATTTACCAAATAAACAGGAGGCAAAGCGTGGGGCGGGAGCAGAATGAGCTGACTGAGACACATTAAAACGTTTCAATCTGAAGCTCAGGCCGATCGCACTGGCTGGTCATTTGGCTCCCTCTAGTGATCATTTATGGTGCCGTACTTCTCCTGTGAACTGGCATCTAGTCAGTAGCTGCTTGTTAAGACACGAACCATGTAAAACCTGCGTGCTCCGCTACATTTCATGGAAAAATGGAATGAGCGTGCAGCGTTTGATTGACAGCTGTGCTGCCTACTTAACAGATTTTGTAAGCAAAACATGCACTTATAAAAAAGATGCTCGCATGCAGTGCGTCACCCAGAATTCCTGAAACAAGCTGAACATGGATCCAGTACTGAACACTATGAAAGGAGTGTTTTAGGCAATTTCTGCTTTTGGTACTTTAAGTAGATTTTGCTAATATTACCTCAGTACTCTTTTGTACTTTTATGAACTTTGTCGTTTTTAGTAAGACTTTGAATTAATTTTTAAACTGTTTTTCAACTTTTATTTAAATAAAAATGAGTGGGGCATTTAACTTTGGTCAGTGGGTGTGTAGCACCCAGCCATGAACAGTGCGCAGGGAGTCGATCCAACTTGTTCTGCCTTTAAAGACATGATGCAGAACCTTTACACATACATTAATGTCTGTTACATTCCAGCTGATTCAATCTATCTGCAGCAGACACCTCTGTATTTTTCGTAGTATACAGAGTTTTTAAATCTGGTGTCTGGTGAGACATTCCCGCCATGGAGCACAGGTAGTGATGCGTTTTACATCGGCCAGCAATGATTGGTTCACCAGAGCTGAGGGTGGAGCAACTGTAGCTCCAGAGTAGGCTACAGTGACTTGAAGCATGGCGCAGAATATGGAGTCATATGCACATCAACAGTGTTTGGTTAATTACTCTCACTGCCAGAAGGCGGAGACAATAGTCCTGCACTGTAGCTTTGAGTAAATGATCTGAATGCTTACATCATCGCTGATAAAAGGGCGAGACCAAACAACTTCTTGATGAAGGTACAGCCAGTTTGGTTGCCATTGAGAACCTCAGGTAACAAACTGGTACATCGAGGATCTAAAGGTCTGCAGTGTGAGAAGAACATGAATGGAATGAATCAAATAGGAGAAAATCATAAACCAAACCGGTGCTGAAAGGAGACCACAGCGTTATGAAGATTTGGGGAATCTGAGCCGAATCCAACGCTGGAGCTGAGTGAAAGACCCAAATCCTGCACTGTTATTTCACATTTAGCTAACACGTTAGGCCGTAAGCCAAAGCATACAATGAGTGCGGCGGCAGTGTGAGCTTCATTTCCTGGATCAACAAAACTACAAGAAACCCAGAGGGTGGAGAGCAAAGTTGCAAGTGTTCCTTCAATATATCTGTGAGTTTGAAGGCTGCGTGACGATTATACATTAGATAAACTGCTTAATATTGATATCAAGAATGCTGATGTGTATGAAATAGATATCAGTTAGTTTAGAATAGTTCTTTCTTGAGCTAAATGTGGGCTCTTTCCTCTCTGTGATAATACTGTTAGAACTGTACCAGCCTGCTCTGGCAGCAGCTTCTCATCATCACTCACCACACCTGATCTGCCACAAGCCAAGCAAGCGGCACTCAGCGGAGGAAGTGTGGCAAACATTGCACGAAGGCCTGCTAACCACTTGACACATGCACGAAGAGAGCGAGTCTGATGCACAGATTAGAGCAAAGTTAGGGCATACCCAGTCATTTTCTGCAGACAGCGTGCGCATGTGTGTGGGGTGAAAGCGGGCCTCGTGTCAAATAAGGACAGGCACGATCTACATATTTACGTCTTATACTTTCTATGCCAGCGCCCTCTTCCTCTTCTCTTCACGGCTCTCGCCAACTCGTCAAGGTGTCATGACACCAAGAAGCTGCAGCAGGTCACTGGTATCACTCTGCAACTTTTGGCTGCACCCAAAGGCTCAGTTAACATCCGCATTCTACAATCTCCAAATCACACATTTCCCCCCAGACGTTTAAGACGAAGGGTGTAAAGGAATGTTATGACGTCATTATGAAATCACCGGCCAGAAAAGGTTGGAAAGCATGCCAGCGTTTCAGTCTCAGCATCAAAGGAATTCTCCGAGAGAGGAGAATCACTGATGAGGTATGAGGCTGAAGATAGCATCGCGACTTCCACTTGAGACTGCTTTACTGGAGACAACCCTGTTGTAACCATGGTCATGACGACACAGATGTAACATTTACCTGGTGCAATAATGGGTCACACATCAACAGTCCAGTTTCAGAATGATCCCTACATCATTACGAACAAGCCCTCAGATGGATGATTCATGAAGTTGCTCCTCTTAACCCTCCCCTGCATGAATTCGTCTGAATTTCTACCCAGTAAAAGATTATCTGATGTATTTAAATGCTGTATTTGAACATATATTTTCTTTATGATTTTTTTTTCAAATAAACTCTGAATGTTTGATCTTTTTGTCTTTACCTTCTGTTTTTTTTACTCTCAGTGGTGAGACAGAGAGACCGCGCAAGTCACAGAAACTTCTCTCTGCCTAATATTTGAATACGTTTTTACTACATCTCCTTATACTTCCTCACCAGTCTGACTTAAAGTTTAGGAAACTGGCCTCCTGATTGTGCTGCTGTACATAGCAAATAAAGATCATTCTTAGTTTTAGAAATATCTGAGGACCAGAGTTGACGGGTGTCTGCGTGTGAGCTTCATACTGGTGAAACTGCCTCTCAAACCTGATTGTTGGAGCTTTTCTCCTTCACCTTCACTGCCACTTTCGTGCTATCGCTATCAAAAGACCCAAACCACTCGGTCAGGTTTACTTTGACTCCTCAGTCCAGAAGCTGTACCTGTCTCCATCGCTGCCTGTGAATTTAACAGCTAAAGCATTAACCATGCTCATCCCGTTACTTGAGAATACTGGTGAAGGCAGGCCTGTTTCATATAACAGACATATACATCTAAAAAAATTGAATTTCCCAATAGATTCTTTCAAAACTTCAGGGTGTTTAAGTCTGAAATCTGAGGGTATCCCAATTTGTCACAAATGTATCAGTAAATGTGTAAAAAATTAAATATTTATAAATGGCAGGATGTGATGATCCATAAGACTTGTTTAATTTGCAGTAAAGTATTAATAATGAAATTAAGTCAAACCTCCTGTTAGCTCTTTATGAGTGAGGAGCTGCAGTTAAATACGTCTGTTCAAACGGCCTGAACATGGATCGAGTGGCCCGCCGTCTTGCGGTGTGAGACCCGCTCCCGGCGGCGGAGGGCGCAAGCGGCCACCACTCGGTCCCCCGGTAAAAAGCTCCAGTCCAGTCAGTGTCCGCGTATTACCTTATTTGGTGTGGAGCCCCTAATTGTAACACCGAGATGCTTCAGTCCGCTGCTGCTGCTGTGCACGCGAAAGAGCGTGCTCGTGCGCTATAGCGCGTAAACAAACTTTAGGTGTCGGAGTGAAGTGAGGAGGGTGGATGAGCTTCGGCGCGCTAGATCCAGGTTTGAATCGTCTATTGCGACCTCCTGACAGAGCACCGCGCTGTCAACCCGTCACACTGTACGACACCAGAGCCACAAAGCAGCCGCGCAAACCAGCCTCAGAGCTTCAGACACGTTAGAAAAGTTAGTGGTGCGTGAGGCGTGGCGCACCGCAACGCAGCAGCAGCCCACCCGGTGAGAGCAGCAGACACTGCGCTATCATCTCCTCCAGAGGAGTGGTGTCCAGAGCCCGCTGCCCCCGCGTCCAAACAGACCCACAGAGCTGTCACACTGTGTCATACATGGCAGAAAACTTCACGGCACACTGTCACAGCGCGCAACGCGGTCCGCAACCGCAGCGACACCACTTAAGATCAAGATTTTAGCCAAGAGAAACGATCTGAGAGGAGATCTGACAAGTCAAGCAGCATCACGCTCACTCACACACGCGGCCCACGGAGGGACAAAACTTACATGTGTGTTGTAGCCTGTGTGCGTGTGTCCGGTGTCTCTCCGGTCCGCTCAGTCAGTGCGCGCAGTTACTTTGTTGTGCTGCACCGAGGTCCCGGACCTCCCCTCCCCACGCGCAGTCCCGGTGGGGGAAAGTGGGTGTATTGGTTGTACTTGGTGGCGCAAAGAAAAGATAGAGATGGTCCCTCCGCGCTTTTGCTCTTTTCTACCTCTGCGTCTTTCCCTCTCTCTGTCCACCAAAGTGAGAGCCTTAATTGGTAAACGGGTAAAGCATAAGAGGTGCTGGGGGTGTTACTCTCTCTCTCTCTCTTTCTCTCTCTCTCTCTGCCTTGTGCCTGGCTTTTTTTTACATGGGTGACGTCATGACCGCGCCTTCAGGATTTTAAAGGTATGATGTGACCGGTCAGAACGGTGCCACTATCTCTCCCATCCGACTTTTATTTTACCCTAGGGGGTGTGTGTGGATAGATCGTCACCCCGAGTCTCTTCCTGTGTCTTTGTGTGTGTGTGTGTGATAGAAAGAGAGAGAGTGAGAATGGGAGAGAGAGAGAGAGGTGGGTCCCCACATCTCTCTGCACCCCATGTCCTCTCTTTCCTGTTATCTGTTATTGTTCAGACAGACTGGTGAACATGGGGAGCTGTGCTTCTCTCTCTGTCAAACGCTGCTCTGACTCAACACTGCGGTGGGAGGGGTGTGTGTGTGCGTGCGAGAGGAAGAGAGAGATTGTGTGTGAGTGTGAGTGCGTGTGTTTGAGTGCTCTCCAGCTGAGCATTGGCTCAGGAAACAGGAATGTTCGGCCTCTGCTGTGCCCTCTACTTACAGTTCATCAGTCTGGTGGGAGGATGGAGGGAGGAGAGGAGCAGGAGGTGGGGGGAGGAGGTGGGGGAAGTGGAGGTGGAGTGGTTGGGAAGGTTAAAGTGAAAGTGGGGGAGAATTAAAGATTGAAGGAGGCATCAGAACAGTTTTCTGAAACAGCTTTAACTGCATTATAATACAGTAACCTAATAACCTAACAGGTCAGTATCCTTTAACAATCCTTTAACAAATGTCGTGGTTCTGACAGGCAGATGTTTTAAAGTCATGTAGCTTCCATACATCTGAGTGTAACAGGATCAGCAGGCGGGACACAACATTTGGATTCATTTGATTTGAACGCTGAAAAGTGGGTGGGTCAGAACAATCATGGAGCACTATGGTGATTCAGAGCTGGGTGTTAGCCTGAACGAGAGAAGAAAACACGCTGACATAGCATGTTGTCGCTAGCTAGCTAACTAACGGATCTTAGCTGCTGGCCCTGGGTACGTATTTCGTTTCTCACTTGCTGATGAAATGACACTAAAGTAGCTTGAACCTAGCTCCATGCAGGTTAAAGTTCGAGATTCATTGATGGATGGATGTCATGATATTATTGTTTGAAGATGTTTGGATCAAGCTAAGATATATCGTAATTTGTTGTACAGGAAATTGTCATCAGATTTTGATACAAGAACATGTGCTGAAGAGGAACATATGTTCCTGAAGGCAGCACCGCACAGAAACAAGCAAGAGGCAGCTGCTGGTTCTAACCGCTGTCAGTCGGGATACAGAGTTTCATTGCCGGAAACACAGTGACCATTTGTTGGTGTGTGCCCGCAATGTTGTTCCTAGTCACCATGGAGCTCAAACATCAGCAGACAGCAAACATCTAAATCTGTGTCAAACCCAGGATTCATGTGGAGGATCATCACCCGCTACAACCCAGGCAGCAAACAGCAGCCTGAGCAGTGGAAAAGCTGCAGTGTCGAAGAGGGAGTCGATGCATCAGATCAGGAGGGCATGCTGGTTCTTTTCTATGGCACACTCTGGGCTGTGGATTGTGAATTTATCCTCCAGGGTCAGGCTGTCTGCAGATAGCTCTACTACATGAAGGTTCTTTGGTTCTCCATCAAGGTACAGCGATGGTGCCAAGTACAACAAAAATACAGCGTTCTCTGGCTGCACACAACTGTCATTCCCAAGCTGCCGTACCTGCTGGCCACAGCAGCTTCTTCCTCTTCTTCAAATTATACTCAAGCTGAACGTCCCTGCTTTGACATACAGTAGCTGAGGAGGACATCTAGCACATTGCAGATGGGGCTTTAAAACATAGTCGTACAATGGGAGTAGTAAATCACTGCACAAGGTTACTACTTTGAAAGCAAATCAAACATTGTATTTTATTTCAATGGGAACAGTTAAGGAGCATTTTGATGGCAGTTTGTGTCTCTCAGGTCAACTAAAGTGTTCACAGTTAGAATGGACTGGTAATTAAAAAAAATAATTCTAATTTTGAAGTGAAGTGAACTTAAACAAAAGCTTGAAAACTTAGAAAATAAAAATGAGCACCTGCGCAGGAGCATTGGACAGTTCTGTTTGAAATGAACAGCAGGTTTTGAATGTGCCCTGTAGAGTGGGATACAAACAACACATAGATACACTAAATGTGTTTTAAATTAAAATATTTATCCAAATTTTAACATTGGGTCTCATTCATTACTGTGCAGAAGACTCCTGCTGAGCACATGTGTGTTTACATTCATTCATTCACAGCGAGAGCAGCGATGGCAGTGAGTAGGTTTGAAGCTGAGATTACTGAAGATGTGTGAGAATGAAAAGACAGCAGAGTCTTAACCTTCTTACCATTGTCTTCACTGTTTCTTTCACCCCCACGAGAGCCAGGCTAACTGTTTCCCCCCCGTTTCGTTATGCTAAGCTAAGATGACCAGATGTTGGCTGCAGCTTCATATTCACTTATTTACACCACACCATGGTATTGATCTTCTAATGTAATGTTTCCTAAAGTGTTGGCCTTCTCTCCATGCATGTTGTTATTACCTTTGCATGATATCACATTATATTATAAGGTTTGCATTCTGTAACACCCCTGTAAGACATTTCTGTTTAATCCTCCTCTAAATGTAACATACCCATAGTACCCATAGTTCTTTGTGTGTCAAAGGGAGGTTGCAGCATGGAGCAAGACAGAAGACAGAGGGAAATGAAAAGTTGCTGGAGTGAAGAAGGCAGGGAGACCGAGAGAGGGGATGAGGGAACGAGAATAGATTGTGGGAAGGCTGAAGGCAGAAGAAAGAGGAAGAAGAGGAGGAGCCAGCAAGGAAGAGGGGAGGAGGTGATGGGTCAAAAAAACACTGTAAAACTCACAGTCGTCAACTTGTCCCTTTAACCCTATTCCATTTTTCTACAAAGAGGCCATATAGTTCTATCTATGAGTGTGTGTGTGTGTGAGAGAGAGGGAGTGTGCGCGCGCGCGCGCGTGTGTGTGTGTGTGTGTGAATGCACATGTGTATTAATAAGAGCCAGATGTTTGCCATTGCGGTTGTGAGCTTGTCCAGTCGGTCAGTGACATCATCTGTATGCAGCTTGTTGGAGTTACATCACCAGAGGCTGTTGGGTAAATACACACACACACACACACACACACACACACTGAGTTGAAGACAGATAGAGAAGAACAAATAAACATTTTAATGTTGTGACACATTCTGCGCACACCTCCGTGCACGCACAGATCTACAGATCTGTATCCCAACACACTGGACGTCATCTTCACAGTTGAAGGGACGGATTTGCCAAAAGTTTCTCCAGCTGAGTGAAAATAAATCAGAAATGAATGTATTTGGTCATCAGTCCACCCTCATTCTGCAGGAGGCTTCCTCTCTGTCAAGCCTGCAGCCAGAGACCTGCGTAACGTCTCCTCTGATGCTTTTCAGTCATGTTGCGCGTTTATGAGGAACATCTCATATAGTAATAGAGATAATATAGAGTTGAAAATGAATAAAGAAAATGAATAAAGACTTGAATAAAGCATATTGTTTTTCCTTCTCCTGCAGGTTCAGGTGCTTCTAATGATGCTACATTAATAAAATAGGTGTTGGGTTTTCAGTGAATGATGCTTCTTGGAAGTGATTTCTCTTCTATATACAGTATCTGAAAGTCCCAGCAGGATATCAGGGTTGCTTTTACTTGAGTTTGTGCCTGCTACAGTTCACAAGATTTATTTATGAGTAATGAGTAGTGAGCCCTGGAGTCCAAAGCAAAAATAAAGTATGATCCGATGATGTTTCCTGTTTTCATGATTTGACATGAACGTCTACTGCTGCATTAAAAACTATCAGATAATGCACAATAACTGGGGGTCCTGGTGGTACAAAGGATTGCTGTCCTTCATTTATGTGCTTATTCATAGCAAAACCTCACAGACAATGTGAGATAAACAGTGGGCTAAGCAACTGATTCAAAGCTATTCAGCGATGATTGATCAAGAAAGCGATCAGTGAGCTCATTCACATATCTGGGACTTCAAGGGGAGCATGTGTATTTTAACATGGACTATTTTCCCATGTTGTAATGTTTAATTGACTAGCGTTTCGGAATCGGTCCAGAACCCCAGTATTATCGTCCAGAAACAAAATAAAGCTCACCAAACCCAGGTTAGATGTGAAAATGATGGGAGGAGAGGGAGGTCAGCCATCAGTGAGGCAGCGGGTGGGGAGGGGCGGGGGTGGGGAGGGTGGTTTCCCATCCAACTCGGTAAATTAAGGGTTTGTCTCCGCCAAAGCAGATGTGGTGATTGTTGGACCAGTGGAAACAAAAACCAAGATGAGTTTTAGTTTATTTCTATCGAGTTTGACTGAACGTAGCGGCACCATAATAAAATTAGTATTATTTTGACTGGAGTCTGGTGGATTTGAGCCGAGCCATGACACAGCTGTTTCAGGTTAAACTAAAAGAATCTCACTCTTTAACATAAAGGTCTGTCTCTGTGGGGATCCTCCCCATAATGTTGTCAGACACTTAGATTTGCCCGCAAAGATCACACTGCAGTTTGTTTCTCACCCAGTGCTGGAACAGCAGCTGGTCGCTTCCACACAGAAACAAACTGACTGAAAGTTACCCAAGTGCCAAAGAAGTAATCATTACACATCAGTTCATCAACATACAACAGTGTGTTCTTGTCTGTTTAAGCTTCCACTCCTGTATAGGGTCTGTATAGGGTCAACACTGAGCAATAAGACTACCCTCACTGTTTTCATGATGTGTGCAAAGCAGGCACAAGACCTCAGAGCATGAACGTCTAATCTCATCTGTGTCAGCGTGTGATAAAGGTGATTGCAGACTACTGTGGTCGAGATTAAAAGCTGATAGTCGAGAACTGAGCGTGTGATAACGAGTCAGAGAAAAAGGATTGCACATCATGAAAGTATGTGATAAAACTCTAAAAAAACTACAAAGTGATAACTGGGATTTTGAGTTTTGCTACCCTGTTGTTAAGCTGTGGGAGAAACCAAAGTGGACCCAGGCTGATTATCCCTCAGATCTGGGCTATTTGGCACAAAGATGCCACAGGAGAGAGATCACTCTGTTGTTAATGATACAAAAACACTCGGAGTTAAGCTGCACAGCTGGCTGTTGACTCTGTTTTGAAGCCCCTCCGGCACCTTTAGTTCACTGGAAATGCGTAAAATGTATACATAATGATGAAACATTATTAAGGTTTCCCATTTCTATGATAATTAGATAAGGCTTTAGATTATAGGTCTAAACACATATGGGTTACCAATATAACTTTGAAGAAATATGTCAATATTATGTAAGTAAATCTGAAGAAAAGAGGACTTTTCTGTGTTCACAATGTGCAGTGATGGTATTACAAGGAATCAAGACAAGGAAAATTGGGAAGCTATGATAATATTGCAATGGACAGCATGCAGTTTGAATATACTGAAAAGCATGAATGAGGGATGCCAGCAGTGCTAATGAGAGCCTGACAGGTATTTTGGGAGGATGTATATATAGATATGAGTCAAGAGTCTTTTTCTGGTATATAATGAAGAGAAACACTTGTGGTTATGTATAAAAGTCACTTTAAACAGGTCAAAGGAATATTTTAACATTTATTTCTATCAGCAGCTGTATTGGTAGTCTGTGGATTTTTCTGTATCTGGTCTTAAAGACCCCTTATCAGTATCAGGGTCTGGCAATCTTTTTTTATTTTAACAAGCCGTCCAAGCCTCTGCAAAACCTGACAAACACTGTACTTCACTGTGGCTTCACCCCCTTAAACGGAGATAGAGGGACTTCTTTTTGCAACAGTTAAACAGATGCTGCTGGAGGAATAAACATCCACCTCTTCAGAAGGATCAGCCTCAGCTGCTCAGGGTCAATCATTCCTCAGTCATCAGTGAACTGCTTAAAGCCAGTGTTTGTATGCGTGGATGCATGTTTCTGGTAATGTCTCCTGTTATGTTATGCTTTAGCTCTCAATAAGAACGGCTGATATGTAGGGTGGAGAGGGTGCAACAGTGGGACAGTGCGACTGATCCTTTAATGGTGACAAATGGTGGAGACTGAGGGATATAAAAGGGCAACAAATGACAGAGTGATGGTTTCAGAGAAAGTCGTTAAAAGTCAGGGAGTCGGGACCCGGGCCGACAGCTTCATAACAAGGCTCCTCTCTGTTTGTCAGTTAAAGAGCCGGAGTGGTAAACTGTTTAACTGCATGTGATGGAGGAACGTCTGTCAGAGATGGTCCCCCGTGCACTTACCCTCTGCCACTTGTGCTCCTCCGCACACACTCACACATGATTGAGCTCCATTTAAACACGCACACCGTTACCAACAAAGTGCACACATGCGCAAACATTAAGTCACTGCCAGCATGATTGCACACAGACACAAGGCCCGAGCACTTAGATTAGACCCATAAACAGCACATTAAAGCCCACTTGCAGGTAATTAAACAAATATCCTCCATCTCTTTACTCACATTCCTCGCTTTCTCACCCCCCCCCTTGGCCTCCAACTCAAAGCCGCTCACACATGCACATAAAAGTGGTTCCCATATGACAAAGTGGAATAAATATGGAAAAACTTTACTCATTAAATGAAATGGGGTCCATATTTAGACATGTGAAATATGGAGTAACTTTTATGACCAGCTGAGGCGGACAAATCAGTTACACAGAAACACTGAGTGAAAGGAGGGCTGAGGGATTGAGGGACGGCCACAGAACACGTGCGATTCAAACGAGGTAACAGCGAGCCGATGCATATTAATGAGCAGCTCTCTTTACGGTCACACTCACTTTAACAAACCTGAACCATTTATAAAGGGTGATTTTGTTATTGATGTTACCCTCTGAATCAAGGTCATCCTGGATCTCAATGTTTCAGGGTTTAGCTAAACCAGCTTGAGGGAAAGTTAGTTTGCTCAGCCCTGTTAAAGCTTTAACATGTCTTTTAACATGTTCACCTCATATAAACATTAGTTTAGCAATGCTAGCACCCAGATGAAACTACCTATCAAGCCAGTTTTAACTGCCATTTGCAGTTTACCTTAACAGGTACAACACAGACATAAGGACACTGAACAGCTGTGTCAGGTCAGGGGTCGGAAAAAATAGAATATGAACTATGCAAGGCTGTAGGTGAGCTGAGCAGTCAGACGTCTGTGAGATCTTCTGCACAAGCAACAAGACATCAAACGCAGTCAGGCAGCTGCAGAACAAGAGCTCATTGTGATTACAGCACAAACTGCCACGTAGAACCTCCCACACCTGCACATGCACTCCTTCGGCACAGGTAATGCGCGGTATCCAGTCGTAGCGCAAATACAGTAAACTCCACTGTGAGGATCTGAAGTCAGGGCCGAGCGGAGTAATCACACTGACTCACAGAGCAGCAGAGTCTGATGTCTGCCGCAGGCTGAGTCACACACACTCAGGACGTCAGGAATAATGAGACGTTTGCAAGTGTATTGTGTGTGTGTGTGTGTGTGTGTGTGTGTGCGCGCGCATGTTGGTAGATGTGCTTTTGAATACAACATGTGTGTGTGGTTCAGTGGCCTGTATGTGTGCTGTATGTCATGGAAAATGTGTTAATACCTCTTTCAGGAGTCTCCTTCTGGGAAAACCTGGACTTTGTGTGTGTGTGTGTTCTCTGATGGAAAGTGTGTATCTGTTTTTTTTTTCCTGTGTGTTTCCACACTGTACAGCCTGAGAGGCTAAATGTTACGTGGTAGTCTGTTACTTTAACCAGCCTGGAGATGAAATCAGTGATGCTCTCACAAGCCAAGTATGTCTGTAAGTATATTGTGTAGGTGTGTGTGTGTGCTCGTGTGTGTGTGTCTGTTTGCCAGCCATAGTGAGACCAGCTGGCCAGAGTCGAAGGCAACAGCAAGGTGACTAAACAGAAAATAGCTGCGTAACTTCAGCTGTTCATCATCATCTGGTTGCCCCTTATTTGTCCTCCAGTCTCTGTCTCCCTGCACACGTCCCCCTCGAACTGTGAGAATGCAGACCTGTAGTCGAGGTTACTTCTGTACCTCTGACACTTTTACACATTTTGTGTTTTGCAGTTGGCTTGTTACTGCCACCAGCTGCTGAACACAGGAATTGAAATGCACGAAGTGAATCTCATTGCTGACACGCTTGCACAACACAAACACAAATTGGGATCCGCTGGTGAAAACATTGTGGCATAGTGCTCACGGTGCATCATGATTTTTAAAAACAAACCCATAGGGTGCCTTTAAAAAGATTTTTTTTAATAAAAATGAAAAACTTAAAAGTTTCAACACCTTTGCTGGGTGCCGTTCAGTTTTGTCAGTCAGTCTTGGTGAAAAACCACAGTGCTCCTTTAACTGTTGCTCCTTTAAGCTCGTACAGGCTGCATAATGTTTTATAGTTTTATGCTGGAAATAAACCTAAAAATCATTCAATCTGTTAATTCTAATCTAATCTCCATTCACATAACTCTTCAGTATTGATTGTGAATATATATGCACCATCTTTATTTTCAACAAATGCCCCTTTAACCCACATTGAGGGAGTCTTCCTCATTAGAATAGACACGGTAGTTTGAGTTTGGCTGTCAAAGTAAATGAAACTTCTGACTGTCTGAAACCTTTTGGTGAACCCTGAGGTCCCAAGCGTCAAACCCCACCCGTGCGCGCTGTAGGAATAAAACAAACACTTTGAATTAGGTCCAGTTTGGAGGAGGTGATGATCGATGCACTGCTGGACGTTTTAGCTTCTTTAGTGACTCTGCTCCGATGTCCAGCTCTCTCCTTCTCTTCTCACTCCCTCTCTGGCCATATTAAGAAAATCACTCAGACTGGGGGAGAACAGAGCTGACAGATAGAGTGAGAGAGAGAGAGAGAGAGAGGCAAACCTGGATGTATTCCCAGATCTTCAGTTCCTGTTGGGTAATGAGTACATGGGGCTGAGGCAGGATGAGTGTGTGTCTGCGTGCGTGTGTTCATGTAATCAGCACACACGCACTTTTGAGGGCGAGTTAGAGTAAAAGTAGAATATCTGTTCCCGAGGAGCCCTCCTATCACTAACTGTTGTGCGTGTGTGTGTGTGCGTGTGTGCATTCCAGGCAGATAGTGAAATTAGACAGGGGTGCTCAGCAGCAAGACAACATGTTCACAGTCTTTAAAAGGAGACCTGAGTGAACTGAATGAATCAGACGACAGGAATCTAGTGCTAGTAGCTACTGGCCATTTTGGCAGTACGTATACACATTCACACACACACACACACACACACACACACACACACACACATACACACACACGCTAACATCACAAACTCCTCCATCACCCTTGAGATAGAGACAGGAGAGTGATGTGAGGCCAGCTCTGAGGAGGGTGGTCTCTCGTTGACTGCATTACCTCTGATGTTTTTGCCTATATTCTGCTCCATAAAGCCCTTTAATCCCCTCCGCCCTTCTGTTAATATAGGTTGGGGACATTTAACAACCTGGGAATGCACATACATGAGTACATTTAAACACTCTGACGCCCTTCTCCATCTACAAACAGAGCCTTTTAAGGTAAGCTCTCCCTTCCTTTCTCCCTGCCTGTCTGTCTTTGCCTCCTCTCAGTGACTCTGTCCGTCTCTTTCAGCCTGCCTGTATACCCCCCCCCCCATCCTCCTCCTNTCCCTCAGTCTCCACCATTTGTCACCATTAAAGGATCAGTCGCACTGTCCCACTGTTGCACCCTCTCCTCCTCCACCCCCACCACCACCCGCCCACCACCACCCTCCTCATTGTTTTTCTGCCCTTCTAATTTTTTTCTCATTTCTCTTGGCTCACTCCCCAACCAAGCACTGCTGGATTCCCTCATGACCACCGTGCCTCTCTGGGGTCTTCTCCTCTCTTGAACTCGTCTAAACAGAGAGGAGACATGAGAATCAGCAGCGAACGGCCCCGAGTGAGGAGAGGAGCAAGGCAAACAAACAGAGGCTCGCAGCGACGCAGGGAGAGATGGACCCTGGATGTCAGTGTGTTTCTCTCAGAGTACGGGTGCTGAATTGTGTCGTGGGCCGTATCAATTTTGGGGGTGACCACATGACAAGAGCAGCAGTGTCCTCTCATTTAAACCGGAGTGAGATTGCATTACTCGAATTTGGGTCATACATGAAGAAGCCCTGTTTGTAGTTTGGTGGCTTCTGAATTTGTGTGTGTGTGTGTGTGTGTGGTAAAGAGATGGAGAGATGGGCTCCAGTAGTTTTGTCCATATAAGGGGGGAGGAATGTGGAGAGAGAGCAGCTATGAATGACTGATCTCCCTCCCTCCGGCCCTCCCTCGCTCCCTCTGCCCCCTCTTTCCCCTTAAATCTAGATTTCATGGCTGTTAAGAGTGCACATACACTAATACACACACACATATGCATGGGTTCATATCTGTAGAAACACACACACACACACACACACACACACGCACGTACACCTCTGGGTCAGACAGAGTAGTGTTTCAGACTTTTAGTGACATCATCATGACCTTACTGGCTCACTGACTCGTCAGTTAGGCGTGAATGACTGTGTGTGTTGATGTGTATTTCTGTGTGTGTGTGAGGCTCCTTGTGCCCATTCAGGTGACACTAAATGAATTATGAGCATTACATCACCACCGCAGAAAAACACAGGTACCGCACACACACTCGCGAACACATCACACCTGTGTGACTGTGTGTCGGAATGTGTGTTCCCGGAACCTCTTTGTCTGTCCATCAGTCATCTGTGCCGACTTGCCGCTTGAACACATGATGAAATATAAGGCGACAGCTGTCCTCTTCACCTGCATCTGGACCGGATTCACTGGAAACAGATGTTAAAGGAAACAAATGATGATGTCAGATGAACAGCGGCCCAAAGTATTTGAAAGTGATGCATTCCTTGTGTGCGTGTGTTACTATGCATAGAAAAGAATGTGTGTGTGTGTGTGTGTGTGTGTGTGTGCGTGTGTGTGTGTAGAGGGCTGAAATCAGAGACTGCCCGGGAGGCCTTTGCCTGGTTTCTGGTTGACCCTCATGATCTGTCTCTTTGTCTCTATCCCCTCTGCTTGATTTTCTCTCTGTTCCTTTCGCCCCCAGTCAACGATGCCAACAATGTGCCGATGCCGATGGCACTCTGTCATTTGATTGGCTAACCACTTTGGCCCACACGTTTCATCCCATGAAGTGACATCCACGGTCCCCGGAGGATGAATTCAGTGATTCCCTGTCAACTTTTCCACTGGTGTCAACCTTGAGGTTAACGTTTGTGGTGTTGAGTGAAATGTCTCAACAGCTTTAGGAAGGATTGCATCTTCTGTTATAATTTAGTGATAATTCACTTTTCTCTCTAGTGCCATCATCAGGTCGCAGTTTCAGTTTGTCCAATTCTTCTTCTATTCCACATTCTCTGCAAAACTGATGACATAAAATGAGCTTGAGCTGTACTGTTTACTTAGCCAAAGTTAGCATGCTAACACACTAAACAAAGCTGGAGAAAATGGTGAGCATGCTAAAAACTATGTTAGTGTCGTCACTGTTAGCGATGTCTGCGATGTACATAAAGAAGGACGAAACGGCTGCTAACCAAAATGAAGCCAAAACATCTGGATCGCCCCCTGGTGGCCCCTCCCCCCAGTGTTAACCATCTTTGTCCAAGTTGATCTGTAATATTTTAGGTCGCTCTTATCACGCCGATGCTTGGTCAAACATCCATTTCTCTGCTGAGTTTGGTTTTAAAACGTTGAGAGGCCCGACGAGAGAGAACGTGGAGAAGTTACCTTTATGGATTTATATCAGCTCAGGGGACTGATGATCAGAACTGTAGCTGACATATTTTTATGAGGCCCTCTGTAACTTATATACATGCTCGCTCCCCTCTGTCTCTCTCTCATACACACACACATACACACACACACATGCATATCCTGATTGAGTCAGACTGATCTGAAGGCTGCTCCCGCATGAACTGCATGACATCATATGATCTCATTACTGAAGCAGTCGAGTCTGACACAGACCTGCAGAGACATGACTTGAGGGAGAGAGAGAGGGACAGACAGACAGACAGACACACAGAGATCAAAGTGCTGCAATATTACCTGATTTAATATACAATACTTAATTATATATAATTTACATATTTTACATTGTAGGTGATTTAGCAGTGTCGTGGTCTTTTGTTTTCCTGGACTCTGTTTGATGTCTTTTATTTTATGTATTCACACCTTTGCTTTGGCAACACATGAATGTACTTGTCATGCCAATAAAAGTAAATTTAAATTAGGAGTGAGGGGGGTAGACATGTTTCAACAGAATTCAGGAGGCATAGTTCTGTACGAGGACGAGCGTCCTATCCACACTTTCTTTTTCTTTTTTCTTCCTCAGTTGCACTCCAGTGATGTGCAGCGATCTCAGTATAAAAAAAACACACACAACATATCATTTAGAAGAATGACTTAATTGTTTATGTTTTCCTTTGGCATCAGTCTCCGTGGCAACACTTCATTTTCACTTCCTGATGAACAGTATGGGCGCAAAATGCCCATGCAGCGAAAAGTCCCTGTTGCACAATGTGGCACATGCCACAGCTCCAGCACAGAGCCGTGGGCCATGCTTGTCTAACTTTTTGCTTCCCCTGCCGTCGGAGAGTAAATGACCTTTGATTAGATATAAAATGCATTCACGACGCGAACCGTCATCAAAATGAGCAAGAGACACACACAGCAGCCCAGTGTTCACACACGTACGCATGCTGCCTCACAGTCAGTGACATTCATCGCTGGTTTGGGTCTTTTCATTGACTTTATTGAAGAAAGTAAAACTATTGCATTAGAGTTTTCTCTGAGGCTTTACTTACTTGAGACACAGGACTTGACTGTTGACTTGAAAGCAAAAACACTCGTGTCTCAAGTTATGACATGGCGAAATCCCAGAACAGTGAAGACTGAATCAGGGCTTGAATGATCATGCACCTGGAATATTTAACTTCTGCATTGGCACTATGCATTGAAACGACTTGTTCTGAGCTTTAATTTATTAACATAGCACACACACACATACACATAGGCCTGGTCATATTAGAGCTGTGTTTGTTGGTAACTAGGAAGCTTGACTGTTTAGAGAGCAGTGGCTGAAATGTAAACAGGGACTAAACTTGGCCAGAGTCGTCTGCACAGTTTCAGCACTGTGCTTCAGGTGATGTAATGACGAGGTCCTCCTCAAAGGGTTCTCTTCCTCTACCTACAGTATCATTACAGGCAGTGTAGTCGTATGATAGGCACTAATTATTATACTGTTATAATATTATAAACTGGTATAATAGTGATTATACTATAATAAAATATATTAATATAGTATAATATATAACTATGATACAGTATTATACATGAATTCACCCCGAACCCTCACATGTGAACTTGATTGTACTCACAGAGATATCTTGCCCCCCCCCCACACACAGACACACACAGACACACAAACACTTCCGTTTTCAGAGGAACACACAGGGTGTTAGCTACCACACCCTCGTTCATCAGTCACACTGGTCAGCGGGTGCTGTGGTGTGTGTGTGTGTGTGTAAGGGTGTGGTTGGCAGCTTGAGTAATTCTATGGGTTTCTCCGTTTAGGTTGTCAAGCGAGCAGCATGCGACAGAGTAACCAAGTCAGAAGTTATTGTTTGAATCATCCGGACTGTTGTCATCATGTAGTGTGTTTGTTGCTCTCGGTCCTCCACATGCCCACTGTCACTACTCATTAAGCATTCAGTGAGAGCTCTTATGCATGGAGACCACAGTGAGTAAGTGGGTGTATTACAGGTTTAGAGTCTTTCTCAAGAATACTTTATGACAGGACACACACTGGCTGCTGCGGATATTACCTTCTGATGTGAGAATAGTAATTCCTTTAAAAGAATCTATTTACAGTTTGGGGAATTACCTACAAATTATATAAAGAATATTTCACTCAAATCTATTTTTAAGTAAATTTCTTTTTTAAACTTCATCATCTGTTTGTCTAATTTCTGTTTTAATGTCTTGCAAATGCAATTTAAAGTGTTTCTGGGCCCCTTGTCCTATGTCTGGTCTGGTTGCTTTAAAAATAAACTTGCCTCGCGTTATCGAAGCAGCCCCTCTGAATATGTTTGCATTCTCATATTGGTACAAAATCACTGTGCATTCACTGTGTCAGATGAGATGTGACTTAACGAATGCCATTAACAGGTGCGGTCTGACAGATAGAGAGAAAGGTATACGCTCACAGTCTCCTGGCTCTATCTGAGGTTACAGACATGACAGAGGTTTTAATCGCCTCGTTTAACTTTTGCCTAGAAAGTAGATAAGCATGTTCCTCAAAATGTCAAATACTTGTTTAATCACTGCTGACCCTGTTAGTCAGTAACACAAATAAACTCCTTCACACACACAGAAGTGCCTTATTGTTGCAGCCCAGACCTAAATGGATGATTTAGTCTTGCTTATAGGCCTTCTCTGGGAAAACTAGTTGGCTACTCTGTTGTAATGTGTGTGTGTGTGTAAATGTCCCTCTATGTGTGCGTGTGTGTGTGTGTGTCATTGGTCACCAGAAGCAGGCACACACTGTAGGACCATTTTTGGTCCTCGCTCCTTTTCCATCGTCACACCGTCATCCTTGGCCTTCAGCGAGGTTCATCTGAGACACAGCAAAGTCTGCAGGGGATTCAGACCAAACAGACGGACGAGACAGAGAGGAGTTGCAGAGCTGATAGCTGACCTTCACATGAGGCTGTGCAGGGATCTCAGTCGGAGGTCAGAGGTTCAGGCATATTCGCTTTGTGCTTTGAGTCACTCACAAAGGTGTGGCAGCATATTGCCACATGAATTAATTGTGTTTACAAAAGATATTATTTTGTCATTTGTAGACTCCCTGATCGACGCAGGCCCGGTTCCAGCAGCCTGTGCCTGATGTTGACTGTATATTGACAAAGAACAAGTGAGCGTGCGAGAGCCTGGACAGAAGCTTTCACACAAACTGAATCGAAAGATGTGTTTGGACATCAAACACAATGGAACAGGGATAAATAGGCCCAACAAATCCTCCATGGCCCCTGAGACGCTGAACAAACCTTGTTACGTTGAGTGATGTCGGAGCGGCTCTCGGATCGAGTGAAGTCAGAATGAGGTTAGGATTCCTCACATTCCCCGGCGAGAGAGCAACATTTGTTCTGCATTATCAAGAGTTTAGATATGAGCTCATTGTTCCTTTTAAAGAATTAGCAAAGTAGGGCGCAGAGAAGCTGGGACTCTATTTATGATGCAAGAGCGCCTCCTAGAGGCCCATCACTTACATTAAGGGCACATCAGGAAGAGACCTTTGAATGGACATTGAGACTTACCATCTTGTGTATCTACAGGCACCTGACCACTGTTTGAGGACAGTATTGTGTAAACTGATCATTTAAAGATTCATGGGACAGCTTCAGCTGACTATTCCTGAGCTGAACCAAGACTTAAAACACTGTAGTAGGCATGTGGAAGGGGTCTAACTGAAGCTCATTCGTCATCAACAGCTGGACCACAGTGAATGACTTGGATTGGGATACTGGCGGTGGAAGTGGTGGAAGAAAAATTCTGTCCATTTACTAAAGCACAAGCTGCAACAGATGTTCTTTGCCACCACCTTGATCACTTATTAGGACGCTTAAACAGAACAGGGACATGGTTAATGTTATTAGTAACACCGGCTGCTGCAAATCCAAATATATATTTTGAAAAACCATACAACCATACAAAATACTCAATTAAAAATAAAATTTGTGTATTTCCAAGCAGCAGTTTGAGCTGCAGTTGTTAAAAAATGAAGATGAGGGGTAGAATATGTCTGAAATGTAATGACACAGAGGTATAAAGTATCATAAAAAAAAGTACATGAAAAGTAAAAGTACTTTAAAAGTGACAAAAAAAGGACAATTAACATTTCAGTGTGGGGTGCAGCATAGGTTACTAACATAAGCTGTGGTTTAGGCTTCATTTAATACAGTAGTACTTTCAGTTTGGAAGGAAGTAAGATTTTGAGGTGCAAGTACTTAGATATTAGAGTTAGGGTTCTTCTACAATACACTTTAGGGTATAGTATTTATTTTCCACTCTATTTATGTAAACGCTTTAGTTACCTGTTACTTTGCAGATTTAGGTTATCGATACAAAATATAACCAAGCAATAACATATGATACTATGCCAGTAAAGATTAGTTCCACCTTTACCACGCGCAATATTATAGTGATATGATTATGTATTCAGAGCCTATATATTATTCTGAAATGGGCTGCTCTGCTACTGTTGCTAATTTAAGTAAAATTTGGTGCTATTTATTACTTTTGTACTTTTTAATTTTAAAAAGCTTTTAATGCAGTGCTTTTACTCGAAACAGAGTGATTCTATACCATGGCGTTTTATTTCAATAAATGATTAGACGACTTTTCCCACCTCTGAACGTATCGCCTCGCTTTTGCGAATCGTATCGCATGATGCCGCCGTTGTGGGGGAAAAACTACACTTCCCAGAATTCCATTGAAGCGGCCAATGACCAGAAAATGATTTTTTTGTACAATACAGTTAATTAAATATTAGGTATTTAACTGTTTTTGCCTCAATAAATCCACACTGAAGCAAAAAATAATGTGTAAATGAATATAAAATATATTTCCCAGACATACCCTGTCCTTATGACGAAGCGGAAGTCGCTTCATCTTCCTTTCCTCCATTAGGTGAGTGCGTGGTGGGAGCGCGTTTTCTCTGGCTCTTCTCAAACTGGGCAGAAATAAAGTAATTCCTCAGATATCGAAGTGCCGGTTTAACGAAATAACACGTTTTTGTTTGTTAATTCACAGATTGCAACCATGGGCCGCCGACCTGCCCGCTGGTAAGTTCACTTGTTCATCGTTTGTGAGCGGATCAAAGTGAGTCAGTCAGGAGAAAATGGCAGCTGCTCCGGTCTTCACCATGTGCAGCAGTGCGCTGTCCGCCCGGCAGGCCCTCTGTCAGCCTGTAGCCGTGTGACAGCTTAACAACACCGCCGCGCCTCTGTTACACGGTGTTCAATACAGTTACAACGCGCCTTTACCCAGAGCGTCCTATTATCATTTCACTGAAATGTAGCGCGAGCTTGGTGAAAGCCACTTGAGCTAACAGCAGCTAGCATCAGGCTAACTTAGCGTTAGCTCACACATGCCAAACGTTGCCACTTTAAATGTTTCCGTGTAACCGCACGTGGCACAACATATCAATATTCAACAGCCTCCCGATCACGATGCTGCTTTGGCTCTTAATGAATTCTCCAGTGCAGTATTGCGGCGAAGCTAAAAGGGGCTGGTGGTTGCCTGAAATCTGTTGCTCCAACCATCTGAAAGAGACCGAAGAAGGTTGTATGTGAACCTTCAGCTGCCTGGAAATGTATTTACCGTTATAGCCAACATTCTTCATGAATATGGACTACAATATTGTATGTATTAGCTTGTTTGTAAGGCAAATCTGTGTAAAACCGTATATTCAAAACCTGATGTCATATCCCTTAGAGCTCAGTTATCGCCCTCAAACAATTAAAGATGCATGGCTGACGCACACTCACACTGGGTGACATGCTCTATCCTCTGCACCCTGTAGTTTGTTTTGACAGTGTCACGCACTGTCATGCTGATGTGATGTGTTGATGATGGAAGTAGTCCTGAAACAGATGACCCAATCATTCCAGTCTGAGCATCTGTTAAAACTACAGTGACCAACTGTTGATTGAGGCTTTTTGAATGTACAAATATACACTGAGCTTATACAATGACTAGTAGTGGATGGGTTTGGGTCTAAAACAGAGCCAGGCCAAGACAGTGTTTTCTTTAGTCTCCTCATGGGACTTGACATTAAGGAAATATGTATATCCTTATCCCTTACAGCAGCAGAAGGTGATTCAGGTGCTGCCGTAGGTAAATGTTCACATGTAACACTCTGTCTCTCCCGCAGCTACCGTTACTGCAAGAACAAGCCCTACCCCAAGTCCCGCTTCTGCAGGGGTGTGCCTGGTAAGCAGTAATCCAGCGGTATTTCAGTCATTTTAGCTTCTCTCCTCTTTTAGAGTAGGTGTCACACAGTAGAACATCATGATGATCCTGCAGCCTATTAAGCCGACTAGTCTCGCTGCAGTGTGGTTCTGGTGTGCAAAGGCTGCAGACAGTGACTCTCTGGTTGTGTATGTCCTCAGCTGGGAGGTGCTGAGTGCTTTAAGGGACCATTGAGACAAACTGTAGTGTCCATCAGTTCAGTTAGTGGGCCCTCGCCCTCTGTGTGGTGTTTCTGACACTGCCATGAATGTCTCAGGATGATTTAGAAGTTATGAAATCAAACCATTGGATAAAGTCTCATGTGCCTGATGTGTTTTCATCGTTTTCATTGTCTCATGTAGTCTGTTTTGATACCTTCTGAGGGTCAACGCATCAACGGTGAATGTTCTCCTCCTGTGTTCTCTCGTGTTAATTTCTCCTCTTCCACCGTGTGTAGATCCCAAGATCAGGATCTTCGACTTGGGCAGGAAGAAGGCCAAGGTAGATGAGTTCCCCCTGTGCGGCCACATGGTCTCTGATGAGTACGAGCAGCTGTCTTCAGAAGGTGAGGAGCCATTAGCGTGTGACCTGACACTTGTTTGAGATTTATTTTTTTTCTGCATGGGAAGTAAGAAATTTATATCTTCTAGATCTTAAATTAAACACAACTGCCATTGACATGGCAAACTACAGATGGTTCTGAAGAAAGATGATTGGAGTGAAATGACCAAATGTTCAATCATGTTTGGCATTTTGGCCATACACTCTAAATTATAAATGTTCCAATACGTGTGCACAATAATATGGATGTTTTGATGCATATCTCCGAATCTTTGTGGATACATTTGTAGATACTGGAAGATGCACGTCTGAGTTGATTTAAGGTTAAGAGACGTCACAGCTGTGGCTACAGTAAGGCCTCAGCGTGCTTCAAAGGTTTTTCAAGTGAACCGTCGTGCACCCATTGGTGGATAAACCTCGGCCAAAACTCAAAGACTTAATCCTAAATAAACTTAAAAGCACATCTCTAATGCTGGAAGTGGCTGTCAGGCAGGCTGAAGTCAGGCACTGATGTCAGTTTGATTCCTCCACCTCCCCGTAGCTCTGGAGGCTGCCCGTATCTGTGCTAACAAGTACATGGTGAAGACCTGCGGTAAGGATGGTTTCCACATCCGCATGCGTCTGCATCCCTTCCACGTCATCCGCATCAACAAAATGTTATCCTGCGCTGGAGCTGATAGGTGAGAACCCTGGTTGTGTGGATGGCAGGCAGAACGAGAGACGTCAGAATAACGATGTGTTGATTTGAGTGCGTCTGTGTTTAAATAAGCATGCGTGGCTCTTGTCCTCCTCCTGGTTTTCAGGCTCCAGACTGGAATGCGTGGTGCTTTCGGTAAACCCCAGGGCACCGTGGCCCGTGTGCACATTGGTCAGGTGATCATGTCTGTCCGCACCAAGGCCCAGAACAAGGAGCACGTGGTCGAGGCTCTACGCAGAGCCAAGTTCAAGTTCCCTGGACGCCAGAAGGTAAACGAGCACATCACCTGTCTGAGCACAGTTATATTCCGGTCGGTTGTGTTGAACAAACTGCATATCTCGTATTATCTGAAACAGAAGAGCTAAATAACTTACCACGCACCCTAAAGCTATCACGGCACAGCTCTGCAGCCTATTAAGCCGACTAGTCTCACTGCAGTGTGGTTCTGGCGTGCGAAGGCTGCAGACAGTGACTCTCTGGTTGTGTATGTCCTCAGCTGGGAGGTGCTGAGTGCTTTAAGGGACCACTGAGACAAAGAGCGTAGCAGAAGCAGGTCATAGGCTTTTGCTCTGACGTTCATCTAGCAATTTGCAGGTGTCTTCTCTGTGACCCGTTAGTTTGCTCACTGCAAGCTTTAATCGACTCCTGTCACCGTTCTCCTCTTCAGATCCATATTTCCAAGAAGTATGGTTTCACCAAGTTCAATGCCTGCGACTTCGATGACATGATGGCTGAGAAGCGTCTGATTCCAGATGGCTGTGGGGTGAAGTACATCCCCAGCAGAGGCCCCCTGTCCCGCTGGAAGGCCCTGCATGCTGTCTAAAGCTGCTGCAGGTTTCTGTGACCAGACTACCAATAAAAGTGGGTTTGACTACAAAAGTTGTGTGGATTTCATTTTTCCCCACATGGTTTATTGTAACTGAATCCTGTCAGGTTCTGTGATGAATATGAATCTGAAAATATGATATAAGTCACACATTTGTTTGAAGAAGCTCTACAGCCCCTTCAAATCCCAAGCCCTCTCTTGTAAAGGGCTGGTTCTGATTTACCAAAGGTGCATCACACAAACTAATCGAGACAGTGGTGGAGCAACTTTTTGCTAAAGGGGTCAGGATTTGAAGGGAGCTTTGGTTTCCTGTCATAATGGGCTGTCTGACGGTGAGAAGAACAGATTTTTGTCATAACCCTGCACACAGCAGTACTTTACTTAGCTTCCTACACCAGTGCTCCTGCTGCTTCTCCAAACTGGCAGCATGCTGACCAACATCTACTGTAAATAAGACGAGCAGAAATAACTGCTTAAAAAAACCCTAACTATCCCTTTAATGTGACCTCACCAGAGCATGTTTTTGCTCCAACCACACACCTTTACAGAATACTTGATAGTGTGCTGGCTGTAAAGCGCTGCAAGTCCATGAAGACGAGGAGGGTGATGAAGCTGACCCCAGCCCGACACGTGACTGCAGGGTTCATCGGCTCGAGTCCTGGTTGAAAGTGTCTTGTGTTTTCAGCAGTGACAATAAACAGACTGTTAAACAGAAAGAAGCTGATTTCTCTGCACCGCAGTCAGGGAGACACACCTGGCGTCTGAAGGTTCACTTCATGTTGGCAGGATTAGACAAAACCATCTCAGTCCTGCACCCAGCCGCTCTGCAGCCTGCTCGGCCTTTATTGTGGTGCCATCTGCTGTTGGGTCGTAAGCACTGCTCCTCTGCTGTGATTCATCTCACTGGATGCTGCAGCGCGGACGGACAGCTGGCTGATAGTCTGTCTTATATTTGAACAGCATTCTCTCTGGTGCTAATAGGAACCCTGTTGTAACCCACTCTTCTGTTGGACACGAGCTCAAAAAGCAGACTCGTGTTGTTTTTTTAGGCTGGACACTTGACTTCTCCAAAGTTATGAAATATGATTTTTAACTGATGAGGTCTGCAACTGAAAATGCCAAATGGCTTCTGTTTGTATTCTCAGGGATGTAAAATCTGGTTAAATACAGATATTGACAGACCAGCGCCTCATCCATCCATCAGTTCATCCATCATCCCAGTTTTATTGTAGTTTGTTCATGAGTCAAATGTCACTGTGAAGGGCAGCGTACTTTTTCTTTGTGGATCATTTTTCTGCAAACAAAAAAACATATTTCTTCATCTCTCATCTAAGAAATTGTATAAAACACTTGTCCAATAAGATTTCATCACTTTTAGATATTGAGAATGTATCCGAACTGTAGGTGTCTGCTACATACAAGCTCAGTCACATTCAGTTCGTTCACTGACTGTGGTACAGTTAAAAAGCAAAAATAAGGTGGTGACGTGACGGTATGCCTTTAAATTCTGCAACAAACTCTTATCTGGTTAAGTTCTTCCTGCAACAGATGGAAACAAATCAGTTGAAGGTTATATTTAGAGACCCTCCACCCTGCTTCCCCTCTAACAGCGACAAACCCCACCTCCTTGGCTCCGTTCCTGCACGGCACACAGTAGGTGGAGCAAAAATGCGCTGCACACGCCTAGGCCCTGGAGACAAAGAGCGAGAGAAAAAAGATAAGAAATGATCTGAGGCTTTGAAGTTTTGTTGTAATTTTACTTTACTTCAAAATGTGCAAATAGCTACACAGGAGTTCTACTTTAACAGCTGAAACAAGAAAACATGAAACCTCTTTATCTGCACTGTCTAAAAGGTGTAATGTATACAAAATGCTCCAATAATAACCGAGTGACAACCAAGTTAACTGCGACACCAACTCAACTCAGCTCATCATCCTGTGTGTCGATGGAGTCAGATCTCTGATTCACCTGGGACAGTAAACCTGTCCCAGGTGACCGGGGGGGGTCACCTGGGACAGGTTTACTCCCAGAATCCAAACCTTAAGAACGTGAAGCAGCTTCTGGTTTCTCTGCTCCCCACCTATGGAACGCCTGAGCTCTGCCAAACTGTTTCTATTGTCCCTTAAATGCAGTTTTAATGTCTTATTTTTATGTATTTCTGTTGAGCCCTTTAAATTGCCCCGTGTGTGAATGCAGTGAATCTGTTCATATGAATAACACACAGTAAGCAAAGCCTTGAAGGTTTGTTTTGTTTTGTTTGACTGACATGACAATAAAACTGAATTCCAGAGACAAAGCGAGCAAGTAAAAACAGATAGTAATTGACTTATTATGTGTGTGGATCTTTGCCAGCGCAATATCTGCTGTGGCCTGCAGTCACACCTCTCATTAAGTCCCTCCTACAGGAAACACACAGGCCGGACCCGCTTCGAGTTTCAGGGAGTAGAGGAGTGTCAAGAAACCAACAAACTCTACAAGCCAAGGGACTAACAGGCTGGTGAGTTGCTCGTGCTTCACTTTGACTTAACTTTAGTGAGTTGCAATCACTTGGTAACGTCACTTGTAACCTGAGCTGTCTGTGTGTGTGTGTGTGTGTGTGTGTGTGTGTGTGTGAGACGGAGGCAAAAGCACAGGCAGGGAGTTGCACTGTACTAACCAAAACACAGGCTCTGCTGTGGCTGACTGAGGTCCCATTTCAACAGGCATGTAGCAATCACAGCTTGTTTGGAACAAGTGTAACCTTGTACATAGATGTAGAGTATTTTGAGATATATTATCAATATGTTTACATGTAACCTGTCACATGTGTGCCGGTGGAAGTGGAACCAGCAGCTGTAACAACACAGCTGCACACTGCGGGGTTTTCCCTGACATCATGTTGGTTTCGCAGGTGAAGCTGCTCCTCTCTGCTGGTCTGTCAGAGGAATCCCGGCTGACACTGAAGGCTTCATGTTGGACTGTGTGTGCTCTCTTTGTCTGTGTGTCAGCGTTTGGTGATTTTGTGGACAAAGTTCAGTCAAGTGGCAGCAGTGAGTGGGTTTTTCTTTGTATTTAGGCTTCATCTAAGGCTCAATTAGATAAAACAGGCTGTGACAGTGATTAGGTTTAATGACCAGATCTTTCTTTAGCTGGAATAAACAAGAAGTAAGAAAAGGGAAGATTGCCTTTTACACCTCTGTTTATGTTAAGCTGTGTCAGCTTTAGAGATGCTGATAGTATTTTTAAATTAGTTTTCATAAATTCATTTCCCCTGTGTCTATTATGCAGCTGTTGCTTTTTGTATTTAAATCATGTTTCAGAGTTTTAGGAGCTAAACGTATCTGCTTTCCATCTGAAATATCAATTAGTGAGCTTTAGAGCAGGCAAGAGGGGTGTAGGCTAGCTGTTTCCCCCTGCTTGCAGTCTTTATGCTAAGCTAAGCTAATAACATCCTGGCATTGGCACCGTGCTCTTTTAAAGATGCAGTCGTACTGATCTATTTGACAAAATGTAAAGAGGGAACATCAGCATCACATGGGGACATTATGGGGAAATACAAATGCTTAAAGTAGCAGATGGGAAGCTCCACTGAAAGTGTTGATTCAGCAACAGAGAGAGAGAATACAGACCAGATTAGTGGCAGAATAGCTTCGGTGGTTTATTGTGATTCATTCGAGGTTTCATCTCGCCTGGCGTAAACAGTACTGATGCGTGCTGATGACCTATGCCTGCGTGTATTGTAAAGTGCATCGCTGTGTTGGGAATGTGGCCACAAACACTGTGAAACACTGATGCTGCTGACAGGATTAATCAGCGCGGTTTGAACTTGATTGGCTTTAAGGCAACACATGCTAATGTGTTTGTGCAAGTCATTTGCTCCAGGTTTAAGCTAGGTTTAAAGAAAAGTTAATGTGGACTGAAATCATGTCTGTCTGTTTGGGCTGTAGGCAGCGATGATGCCTCAGACAACAGGCTGTGGGTGCACAGAACAGAACGCTGCAGCAGCTTTATGTAATTGTACTCATTGTTGAAAGTATCAGTGGCAGCACATTTGCAAATCTCACATTTTAGTTGTGTACTGGTGTTACTAAATACTAAAGAATGGGGCTGTGAGAGTTTGTTTGATGAGTCTAGGAGTCTGGCCTTTGTCCTCAACTAACTTGCGTTCGTCTCATGTGACCTATAGTCTGTATCTGCAGCTCTTTGCCATGAGGTCCTCTTCCCTGCTCCTGCTGTACTTCCTGATGAGCGTATGTGACATTCAAGGGGCGTCAGGTTTTAGGATCTGTGCTTTCAACCTCCAGCACTTTGGGGATTCCAAGACCAAGAAGAGCAATGTCATGCGCACTCTCACCAGGGTAAGACCAAGACGACTGAGACGTCTTTGAATCCTGTCTCTAACATCAGTGGACCCTCTCGGGTTGCAGCCCTCATTTTGCAGTATAATTATGAGTAGAATCAATAATACTTGATAATAATTCATAAAAATATACTCATTGTATTAGAACAAATAAGTAAGAAGACATGAGGTTGAGGAGTAATGGGTTGTTTAGAGGGACAGTTATGTTGCTACTGAGTAACGACGGAGGAAAAATGGGGTCATCTGGGGTCAAACTGTCATCAGGTGCCAAATACTTTCATTTTCAAATACACTTTACTGAGTGCTGTTGGACAAAATACACTATAAAGAATAGTATAGTATAGTAGGCTAAAATCCAGCATTCAGGTCTGTGTCTTACAGTGTGAATCACTCTGTCATCGCTGTGATGTGTGTTTCAGATCATTACCCGCTGTGACGTGTGTTTGCTCCAGGAGGTGAGGGACAGTAAAGGAAACGCTTTACCGCAGTTGCTTGACAGCCTTAACAGGTGATTGATCAGTCGCTTTCAGAACCGCACACACATATGTGCAGGTGAGCGAGACCACGTGATTAATAGATAGATCGGCTTTTCTGTCAATCTTCAGGTATGACTCTACACATGTGTATGACGCAGTGGCCAGTGGGCGGCTGGGCAGGTCTGACTCGTACCAGGAACAGTATGTATTTGTGTACAGGTGAGCTAAACTCATGCATGAATGGGAAATGGATCAGCATCTTAAGCACAAGCAGTCATGTGTCTGAATGTGCGCAGGACTGGTGCAGTGACCGTAACTGGTCAGTATCAGTACCCAGATGATCGACCAGGAGACGTGGACGCTTTCTCCAGGGAGCCTTTCGTCGTCCGCTTCAAAGCCCCCAAAACAGGTCAGTTCCGGGACACCCAGGGGTGCCATTGGAGATGATGAAAAGCACTGTGACGTTAATGCACGTAAACACCTCTCCTTCCAACTCCCGTCTCTATCTTCAGCTATACAGGAGTTTGTCCTCATACCCCAGCACACCACTCCAGCCAACACCACTAAGGAGCTCGATGCGCTGTATGACGTTTTGCAGCATGTGAAGAAAATGTGGAAAACTGAGGTGAGGTCTGCTGATTCTAACAGAACTGCTGGACACATTTCAAAACCATGGTCTCAATCATCAGTGTTGTGCGTGTGTGTGAGCAGAATGTGATGCTCCTCGGGGACTTTAATGCCGACTGCGGCTACCTTGCTAAGAAGAACAGGAAGAATGTGCGGCTGATCACAGAGAAGAATCTCTTTTGGCTCATTCCTGAAAAGACTGACACCACTGTGCGATTGAGCACCTCCTGCACCTATGACAGGTGAACCCACCTTCTTTCACACCTGGTCTCACCAGAAAGTGGACAGAGACGTTAACACACTTTACACAAAAGACATATTTAGATCACTTTCCTTGTGTCTCATAAGACCCCACAAAACCAGACCTCTTCTGCTCGGTTATGTTGTAGCCACTGCTCCCTGCAGCTCTTATTGACTGATGCAGATTTAAATGCTGGTGTGACTGGGCCTTGACTCTTGAACATGCCTTCACATTTCAAATGAGAAATATTAAGTAATTGTGTATTTTGGGCTGTTACGACAGGATCGTTGTGCATGGGGAAGCGTTTGCTACGGCAATCGTGCCTTCTTCAGCCAAACCATTCAACTTCCAGATGGAGTACCAACTCACAGAGGAGGAGGTAACAGGCTGTGTGTGTGTGTGTGTGTGTGTGTGTGTGTGTGTGTATTTTACAGAAATGTGCTGAGGTTGGTAAACGTTTCCTTCTGTGGTATCTGCTCAGGCGCTGGAGGTGAGCGATCATTACCCGGTGGAGGTCCTGCTGAAGGACGCCACACTCAACAGGTCCTTCAATGGAGGCACTTCTCTGGCACTGATTGGAACAAAGGAGAATCAGAAGACATCTCAATCCAAGTTCTTCTCTTTCTTTGTCCTCAGTCATTTTGTCTTCCAGATGTTAACAAGATAATTTAAAAATAACCCTGTATGGATTATTGTTGTCTCAGAGGACAATCTCAGGGCGGCTAACTCCACAAACTGATGAGGCTCGAGTCCAGCGCATTAATGTTCATGTAATTCACCACGTGGCACGCATATGTACCTAGATGTGTGCCTGAGTGGTTTACCTCAGAGTGATGAATCTTTGCTGTATAATGCTACAGATAAAGCAGTGCAGATGCTGGCAGATGTGAAAATGGCGACAAATTGCTTCTCAGATGAAACTGTGCTGCAGAACACTGGAGCCAAGCTTCTACAAACTGGATGACATCTGCAGCATCACCAATGTCTTTATAGCAAACAGTCGAAATACTATAAATGCTTTGAATTATTATTAGGAAAATAGTTTAAGCAGCTCAAACCGAGGCATTGATGTATTTATATGGAGCGCATAAATGATGGAATGGATGGACGTATGTGATGGAACAATATATCAACTCATTTTTCAATGAAATGGTGCTGAAATACAGAAGCTAATTTGAGCTGTATAACAATATTATTATATGTTGATGCCGCACACTGTGTTCAAGCTGCATTTTGTAAATACTCAAATTGTGATGTGTTTTGGAAAGCTATGTATGTACTGTATGTGCATTTATTTGCAATATTTGTCATGAAAAGCTCAAGTAAAGGGTGAAACCGTCCCTTAGGTTTCTTTTAGTGGACATTTTTGAGAATGAGGAAGACAAATTCTGCTGTGTAATAACCACAGGCATTATTACATGTGGTTTCACAGTTTTCACGTGGTTCTTTTGTTTGTTCTTCCTCTTATTCTCCTCACTGCAGTCTGTTTTTGGTGTTTACTATCTCATCTTCTCTCTCTTTACTTCATACCCGACTCCTCTACAATCAACAAATCTGCTTCAGGTCTGGATAAATAGTGAATTAACATCATGTCCAATTGATTGTTCACAAAGAACATTGAGAGTTTTCCCAGCGTGCATTGTGTTTAGGTTAAATTTTGTGTGGGAGGCTTTTCAATCCAATCTAGATAAAAACGAGGCAGACGAGATGCAGCCCCTCACCCAGAGGAGTAACTTCAGTTCACAGCACAAGCAAAGTACAAAAAATAAGAAAAAATTATTGACAAAAGCAAAGTACAAACAGAAAATCACTCTATCGAGGAAACACTGACTAGTCTAGTAAATCAAAAACACTCTTGTGAGAAATACAAAACAAAATCACTCTTTCGAGGAAAAATCTACCGAAACAAAACAACAACCGAAATAATCCTTAACTACAAAATCAAAATCACTCCGGAGAGGAAAAACGTGACTACAAGAAAACAAAGTATCAAACAAAGCAAACAAAACGATAACCTGGCAAACAAAAAAGGCTTGGCCGTTGACGTGACATGACAGCTGGTTCCTTGACATAAAGCACAAGACTAACTGGCACAGGACAGGGGAAACGTGGACAATATACTGTATATACACTCGGATGAGGGGAAACAGGTGGAAACAGTCAGGGTGGGGAAGACAAGAGGAAGGCCAAGCCACCTGAAACGAAAGGGAAGTTAGTACTTTCAAAATAAAACAGGAAGGCACGAGACAACACAGACAAGACAAGGGACTAAACACGGCCAGCTTGACCAGACATGACACATAACTGACATATGAACAAAATTAACATTCATTTACATAAACTGAGTCCGAACAATAAACAGAGTTGAGTGAATCTGACTAAAGGTTAAACTCAGTGCAGTAGAAGTGGTCTATAAGAGAAATCACTGTATTTGTTCTTTGTGTTTTTTTAGTTTTGTGTTTGCGTGTGAGTGTGTGCATATGTGTAAAAATATGGGACAATCTGATTGGCTCAAATACAACATAAAAATGTAGAAAAAACAAAAACAATTGTGTTCTTTCCAAATGTGCAGAGGTTGGTGTGTGCTGTGACTTAACCCTGCTGTACAAATCAGTGATTTGAACCTGCAGCATGTGTGTTTGTCTGCCCTGCTGCCAGTGAGAGTGATAACATACACATTCCTCAACATCTACACAGAAAAGAGACTCACACATTACACAAAGGGAGGCTGACAACAAACAAACTTTAGAAAACTCCATTCGATACAAACCTGCTAAGACAAGTAGAAATGTCCCATTATGTGCATTAAATATGCACCCAGGATATTCCAAACTGCAGGTGCACTTCCCCTCCTCACTCTGAGGGAGGGCTGAGTGCTGCACCCACCTCAGTATAAATACAGGCCGGGTTCACCACAACTTCCTTTAGTCTCCTGACACGTTGTCTGCATGCTTGCTACGAGTCTTTGGATAATCTTCATGTAAGTAGTGATGATTTTCATATTGTACATAAGCATCATTAGATTCATTGGCCCTGTTTACTGTTCAAACATCAACATCATGTGTCTATGATTCTTAGTTTAAGCACTTTAGATTGTTTCTTTCTTGGCTTTGTGGCTCCTCTGTCAGATTCTGTTAGAAGAACCTTTACCACGTTATTTGAAATACATTGTTGTTGGAACAAAGCATACAGTACATGCCAGGTAATCTAATGAATCGTGTTCAAATACAGTGACTTAATGCCACTGGGTCTGAGCTGTCTGATCCAGTTTCAGAGACCATGAAGTCTAAGTATCTATCTCTAAGTTATGGCGGAGCAGAGAACACAGGTGATGGTTTTGCTAAAAGACAGTTCTTCCTGCCACCACACACACCTGGAGTCAACATGCACAACCTCAAACCAGGACACTGGGAGCTGTGGACTTTACAGGTATGAGCAAGAACATTTGGGCCTCAACTCTGTCTGGTGCCTTCTGAGCCCACCAACACATCTTAATGAGCTTAAAGCCAATGGAAAGCGTGGAAACAGATGAACAACACATGACTCATAGGAAGAGATTGCTCAAACTCCCACTGTAACATATGCCACACTGGGCTGGTACAGGTGAAATCCAGCAGACTGGGACAGTAAGGAGATCGTATTTATATGTTTTAAAACATATGATACAGCAGTGATTGGGCACATCTGTCAGCAGGCTCTTCTTTAAAAAGTATCAAATTGAAAGTATCACATCTGCCCACACTGCCGATGTAGGTATTACTGGTTTGCTTCAGTTCTCCAGTTCACAGTGTTAAACTGAAACTGCTTCTGATATTACCTGCCCACCTTTGTTCTCAGCAACTTACAATGGCATCATTCCCCCTCACAGACTGACTGACCAATTGGTATTTTAAGACCATAGAAGTAAAAATGAAAATGTGGATAAATTTGGAAAATTGGAGACGCAATTAGGAAGGAGCAATTTGGGGTTTAGTGTCTCATTCTGCATTTAACCAATGAAGATCTTGTGATCTTTCAAAGCAGACATCCAAACTTGTTCCCACACTTTGGCAAGGTCAGGAGAAGACCAGGGGCCAAGATGACAGTGCAGAAACACATCCATGTATTTATACTCATTTAGATTTTCTTTTGCAGATATGGACTTTGGATTTGTGTGGCATTTAAAAGAGGAACTGGTCAGTCACATGGTGTGCTACTGTGATGACAGTTTGACAGTTTAAGTTTTAGAGTAGAGTCCACGTGATAAACTGGCGATAAAACCAAGTGAGAGCATTGTTCAAACCAGACACTACACCACCTCTGTGATGCTCCTCATCTGTGTTTTATCATCATTTGATTCAAGTATAGAATTCAATTCCCTGGAAGATGGATTTATTCAGCATTCAGCATGTGAATGACTAGTGATTCATAAATATGAGTTGGAGCCTAATAATTACACAGATGAGGTTATTTTCTACTTTTCTGACTCGTTCATTTCTTTCTGACTTTACAAGCCACTAAAGAACAGACTCAACAACTACCTGAAACACACTCTGCCTGGAACAGACCATGAACACAGATGAACCAAAGCTCAGTATCAGTCCCCATCCCCAATATTAAAATGTGTGGTACCTGTTTACAGGACATGCCAAGTCAAAATAAAAGTCATTCAGTTCTACATTTCCTTCACCACCATGTGCAAATAGTATCATCACCTCGAGATACATTCACCAACACTGAAGCCATAGCAACAGCTAAACAACGTGCTCTCCACAGAAATACAAAGAATAAGAGGGAAAGAAGCAAAAGAATAATAATATTTCACCCATGATGAAAACATCAAATCCATTTCTAACAATAACTCATATAATATCACTTCTAAAATATATAGAATTGACTGTAACTAGTGCCACAGTCTAAAGGTGGGAACCTCTCTCACATCGACTTTTGTAGGTTCAGGTACAGTAAATATAATCAGAAGTTACAGAATTCAATTCAATGCAGCTTCATTGGCAATTTGATGTTTACAGCTCAGGGAAAACTAACAAACAGACATTTGAACATGCAAAAGTGCTGTTTGTTGTTGAGCTGATGCTGTTGTTGTATTGAAAAATGAAAGGAAAAGAACAGGATGAGATAAATGAATGAATGAAGCAGTCAGTTAGGCAGATAGATATTCACTTTATTTCAGGAACTGTAGAACTGTAGGAGGCTTTAGACACTGAATGAATCCAGTTTCCTGAGGAGCTGTTGACCCTGGGCTCCTGTCAGGACTCTGACTTGTGCTCAAACTTGAAACATGATACCAAGATATTTATACATCAACCCCCTCACGCTGTGTGGTGATTTGTTGATGGAGCTTTGTCACACAGAGCTTTATAAAACCATAGAGGGTGGAGTCTTGTCATTCAGACTCTGAGAGCACTGCGTGGTGGAGAGAGATGCAGACAGGATGGACGCCCCTGCACTCAGCAGTGGAGACGATGTGGGTGATGAAATGTGTTTGCGAAGACATCAAGAGGCTGTTATTTTGTTTATGAGAAACATGTTCAGGTGTCACAACACCAGCAACGCTGTGTCATTGGGCGATGCCTGCGTGGGGTGAAAATTGAAATAAAGAAGTCAGAAGGAGAAGTGAGGCATCTGAGGAGCAACAAGAGGGACAGCACACAGTCTCTTCTTCATTTCTCCCAGTGCTGCAGATTAAATGATGTGTGAGGACAAAGCTCAGACCAACAGGACTGTTTTGTTTCAGAGCCTCGTCAGTTACTAAGCTGACACCTGTGGAAATATGCTTTTATTCTGAAAGCTTGGAGCTGAGTGTGACACAGAAATCCTGTGCAGTTATCGTTGAGCTGTCGTGCCCTAACAGTGTGGTGAGTAACCTTAAGACCTCATTGTATATTTCCTTTATTCATCCTTTACTGCAATAATTCTTATTACATTCATTTCTGTTTTATGTATGTAAAGAAAATATTATTAATTCTGAGCCACACCAAAAAAAGTAAAGTGGAAAGTGAAAGTAGTGGATCTGTAAATATCATGTACAAGTACTGTACTATGACGCCTACAAACTGCAGGAAGATTAACGTTGTGAAATACTGAATCATTTTAACATTATACTTATTATGCTGATTCATAAGAATATGTGCAAGATGTGGCTGATCTGAAGTCTCTGAGTGTTGTGCACTTGTCTCCCGCACTTTGGCTCCTCCTGACATGTTCACATGATCCATTAAAACATCACTTGTGGCAGAACATTGATTCAGTTCCTCTTCCTTAAAACTTTAGATTGCAATGCCCACAAACTTCAGCCTGAAAAACAACCTGCTCCTGTGTTTGTTCAGCACAACCCTGTGGCTGTGAGAACC
>WARS01000988.1:0-10411 GCA_008933995.1 Datnioides undecimradiatus
ACTAGACTAGACTAGACTAGACCCGAATCCCCTAACCCCCCCACCCATCCACTACTAGACTAGACTAGACACGAACCCCCTAACCCCCCCACCCACCCACTACTAGACTAGACTAGACTAGACTAGACCCGAACCCACCTGCAACGAGATCTACTGCCAGTCACCCCAAGCCGCTCATGCCTTCCATCCCCAGATCATCTATCCCAATGGTACCATCTTCTTCACTGTCACTCCAAACACATCCTCCACGTCATACACCTCCCTTCAAAATGTCATATAGACCAACCTACCACCTTACCAGACTGCACCGTAAGCTGGTAGATTGGGCCTTCAAACCCCGTAAGTGACGTGGCGTGTACAGAACCCAAAGGCAAAACTAACAGGCTCTCCTTAACTGGTTTAATCTTACTCACATGAAAAGTCGGGTGCACTCTTAGAGACCGGGGAAGGCGGAGACGGACTGATGAGGGTCCTATGATCTTGGAGATGGGGAACGGTCCTACGAATCGCGGCGCCAACTTCCTGGACTCCACACAGAGCGGCAGGTCCCGAGTCGAGAGCCAGACCTTCTGGCCTGGCTGGTAGGCAGGCGCTGGTCGGCGCTTCCGATCCGCCGCCCTCTTCATTCGGTCCATGCTGCGGAGGAGAGACCGCCGCGCCGCAGCCCAGATTCGGCGGCACCGCCGGACCAAAGCGTGAGCTGAGGGGACCGATACCTCCGTCTCCAGGTCCGGAAACACAGGTGGCTGATAACCGTAAACACAGTCGAACGGGGACATTCCTGTTGCTGAAGTCGGAAGGGAGTTATGAGCAAATTCCACCCAGGCCAGATTCTTACTCCAGGAAGCTGGATTTTGCGAAACGAGGCATCGTAGGCAGGTCTCCAGTTCCTGGTTAAGACGCTCTGCTTGTCCGTTGTCCATGAAGCCGAAACACGTGTGTCATCATTATTTCAGCGGTTTCCTTGGCAGAAGGTAACTTAGATAGAGCAATGAAGTGTGTCATTTTGGAAAATCTGTTGACTACTGTAAGAATCGTGGTTTTACCTTCGGAAACCGGGAGCCCCGTAACAAAGTCCAACGAAAATCTCCACCCACGGGCGCGTCGGTATGGGAGAGGCTGCAACAGACCCTCCCGTGCTCTGGAGGCGACTTTATTTCTGGCACAGATGGGGCAGGCCTCAACATACTCCCGCACGTCCCTGTACATAGATGGCCACCAGAACCGCTGAGAGATGACCCACACGGTTCTCTTGATTCCGGGATGGCAGGTGAGCAGCGAGGTGTGAGCCCAGTGGCTCACCTGGGCACGCAGAGCCACCGGAATGAACAGACGATTCTCCGGGCATCCTCTAGGGGTCTGGCTCGCACCATTTGCTTGCTTCACCTCTGACTCTATTTGCCATGAGACCGCTCCTACCACACGGTCAGGTGGTAGGATTGATTCAGGCTCTTTGGCAACTGGCTCGGGTCGAAAAGGCGTGACAAAGCATCTGGCTTAACGTTCCAGGACCCCGGCCTGTAAGATAAAATAAAGTTAAACCGGTTAAAAAACAAAGACCATCTGGTCTGTCGGGAGTTAAGTCTCTTGGCTTTGCGTATGTATTCTAGGTTTTTATGATCTGTCCATACCACAAATGGATGTTCCGCCCCCTCCAACCAGTGTCGCCATTCTTCCAAGGCCGTTTTAACGGCCAGCAGTTCGCAATCCCCTATGTCATAGTTCCTCTCCGCCAACAAGAGTCTACGCGACAAAAACGCGCATGGGTGGAGTTTGTTATCCTTTTGGGAACGCTGTGACAAGACTGCTCCCACCCCATCATTGGAGGCATCCACCTCCACTATAAATTGACGTGTGGGATCTGGAACGATAAGAATCGGTGCCGTAGTAAAACTGGTTTTCAGTTTTTGGAACGCTGCATCGGCTTGTGGTGACCACTGGAAGGGCGTTTTTGGCGATGTAAGCGCATGAAGAGGAGCAGCTGTAGCACTGAAATTCCGGATAAAGAACCCTAGGCTAGACTGTAGAAGTTAGCAAATCCTAAGAATTGCTGTACCTTCTTACGGCTATCCGTTACAGGCCACTGAGCCACAGCGCTGACTTTTGCCGGGTCCATCTGAATCTTCCCGGAGGCTATGATGAAGCCTAGGAAAGATACAGAGTCGGCGTGAAATTCGCTCTTCTCTGCCTTCACATACAGTTGGTCCTCCAGAACCAAACGTACGTGACGCTCGTGGGAAGCCAAATCGGGGAAAAAATAAATAAATAAATAAATAAATCAAGATATCATCGATGTATACATAAACAAATAAATTCAAGAAGTCCTGAAGCACATCATTAATCATGGCTTGAAACACAGCCGGTGCATTTGTCAGCCCAAAGGGGATGACCAGATACTCATAGTGACCGCTCGGTGTGTTAAACCCCGTCTTCCACTCATCTCCTTCCCGGATGCGTACTAAATGATAAGCATTGCGGAGATCCAGCTTAGTGAAGATTTTCACTTGTTGTAACTGATTGAAAGCGGAAGAGATGAGTGGAAGAGGATATCGGTTTTTTACCGTAATTTCATTCAGCGGACTGTAGTCGATGCATGGTCGGAGGGAACCGTCTTTCTTCCCTACAAAAAAGAAACCTGCGCCGGCTGGGGAGGACGAGGGCCGAATGAGACCCGAGCGTAACAAGCTCTCTATGTAATCCTTCATGGCTTGCTTTTCTGGACCTGAGAGAGAATACAACCTCCCTTTAGGAATCGGAGCCCTGGGAATCAACTCAATCGCGCAGTCATACGGTCTATGGGGAGGTAGTGAGGTAGCTTTGCTTTTGCTAAAAACTTCTCCTAGGTCATGATAACAACTCGGCACGGAGGATAGATCGGGAGGTTCAGCAGCAGAGCTAGAATTGACTGGGCGGCTGCTCAACATGGAGATGGGTTTCTCTTGAACAGCCCCCTTAAGGCATTTATTCGTGCACTCCGCTGCCCACCCCATGATTTTCCCAGTTAGCCAATCTATCTGTGGGTTATGTTGTCGTAACCAAGGAAACCCCAGAATTAGTGGATGCAAGGGAGAGTGGTATAAGTGGAAACGAGTTTTTTCATAATGGTCGTCAATTTTGACCTCCACAAGCCCCGATCTATGTGTGATCCTAAATATCTGAGAGCCCTCTAAAGCGCTGACCACTAGCGGTCGTGGTAATGACTCTGCCGTTATATGTAACTTTTTGGCCAGACCCCAATCCATCAAATTTTCGTCTGCCCCCGAGTCAATCAGCACCCCCTGAGTTATACATGAGCCCGTAGCTCCTACCCTCACCATAGTAAGAGACCGAGAGGAAAATTGGGAAGAGGCAAAACGGCTCACCAGTATTTCCCCATCTACTGGTGAGCCTGGTCTTTTGCTGGACAGCCTATGCGGAGATGTCCCAAGTGCCCGCAGTAGAAGCATCTGCCTTCCTGCGCACGGCGGCGGCGCTCCTCGGGCGTCAGTTTCGCCCTTCCCAGCTGCATGGGCTCCTCGGCTGCTCCCATTTCCAAGCCTTGTCTTGGCGCCTGAAGAAAACTACTCTTCCCACTGTCCATCGCGCAGTTCCTTAACTGGTCAGGGCGTGACCTAAATTTACTTCGGTTACGCTCCCGGAGCCGGTTATCAGTCTGTATAGCAAGTTCAATTAAAGAATCTAGACTGGAGGGCAGATCGAGAGGGATTAATAAATCCTGGATCTGGTCAGACAGTCCTTTCAAAAAGATATCAACCAGGGCGGCAGTATTCCACCCACTATCCATGGCTAAGGTGCGGAAGCGTATTGTGTACTCACATACCAACTCCTTGCCTTGCCTGATGTTCGTCAACTCTCGGGCATTCTCCCGGTCCACCAACTTGGGGTCGAAGGTTCTCCGCAGGGCTTCCGTGAAGACGGGGAGGGACTCACATACGGACGATCCGTGGGACCACTCCTCCGTAGCCCATACTCTCGCTCTTCCCGTCAGGTAGGAAATCATGAAGGTTACCTTTGCCCGCTCTGTGGGGAACGCTGAAGGCAAAAAATCAAAATGCATGTGACAGTTGGTAATGAATGCGCTGCATTGGCCAGGTTCACCCGAATATTTCTCCGGTGGGGCGAGATTCAGCAGGGGCGCAGGGGAAGCAGGAGGTACTGCTGCTCTGACAGTTTCCTGTGGTGCTTCAGTCGGGGAGGTCGAGTCTCTCGTCAGGAGAGCAAGGATCTGCTGAACCTGCGTGGCCAACAGCTCCACTTGAGAGTAGTGATGGGACGAGCAACACTGGTGCGTCAGCACTGTGCCAAGCGCACAAGAGTGAAACCCCGTATTGGTGTGTGTATCGCTTTAAGAAAAAATCATGTGACCGATACAGGAAGTGTGTCGTTTGAATGTGCCGCGCCAAATTGTGTTTATAAGGAAACAAACTGTATTGACATGTATTGTTGTGGATTTGTTGGAGATGAAACTGTGTTTGCTGTTGCTGTGTCTGTTGGATTTTTGCTTGCCCTCACCTTGTTCAACTTGTGACTTCATGGATCGTTCCAATAAGAAGTAGTTTTCCCCAGTCTGGAATCATTTTGATCTTTTGATGGCAAATAAGGTAAATCTTTTTCTCCTTTGGGCATTGTTTACTGTTAGTTTTTTTATGGAAATATGTGTCTATTCTTTTCTGTAAGAGGTTTGAATTGTTTTCAGATAAATTAACTTTTTATTTTATTGAAGGTGAAGTGTCGGCTCTGCTCCACAGAGCTATCTTACATCAATAAGAGCACTTCGTCAATGCTGAGGCATTATAGAGCCCGGCATGGCAATGAAGAACTGGCAGATACTCGTGTGAGTACCCCAGGTATGTTGTAATTCTCACAAAAAATTTGAATTTTCAAAAATAGTTTATTACACACAAAAGGCTTTGTGTGACTCTGTAATATTGTTTGTAAAAATTACAGTCCTTTAACAAGCTTTAAACAAAATATTTCCTTTTGGCTTGCAGTTCCTAACAAGCAAGCAGTGGATGAGGCAGTGGTGAACATGATCATCAAAGACTGGCAGCCACTCACCATTGTTGAAAATGAGGGATTTAAGGAGCTCCTGAAGCTTATTGCACCCTCATATGTTCTACCAAGCAGGAAGGTATGTTTAAGAAATGTATGGTTGAATCAATTAATGAGTACTGTCATTTCATATATGTATATATATTCATAATGTATTACAGTATTTGTATGGTTATTTTTAGACCATCAAGGACTTGGTGAGCCAGAAATATCAGGAGGAAAAGGAGAAAACAAAAAAGGACCTCCAGAGCGTTGTTGCTGTTAGTTTAACAGCTGATGGACGTCCATTAATATGGAGGCATATCTTGCTGTTACTTGCCACTATGTGGACAAAGAAAGCCATGAACTCCGTTCATCAGTCTTGGGAGTGCAGCATTTTCCTCAGAAACACACTGCAGAAAACATGGCCACGGTTAAAAGGAGCCTCATGGAGGAGTGGGGCATAGCGGGCAAGGTCAGGTGTCTTGTCACTGATGCAGCAGCAAACATGATTTCATGTTCTCGAATGCTGCAAATACGGCAAACCATTTGTATTGCCCATTCCATGAATTTAATTGTAAAAAAAATCATGTGATCAAATAACAACACTAACAGAAATACGCAACAAAATACGGCAAATTGTGACATACTTTCGATCAAGCACCACAGCCAAAGAAAAGCTCACTCAAATGCAGCAACAGCTGGGAACACCATTCCATAAATTAATAAATGAGGTGCCGACACGATGGAATAGCACCTACCACATGCTGGAAAGAATGACTGAGCAGCAGGAGGCAGTCTGGGTGTCAATGGCCTCATTAAAAACTGATATCACTCCACTGACTCCTGAAGAATTTGAAATCATTGAAGAAATGCTCAGGGTGCTCGCTCCTTTTAACCAAGCCACAATAGAACTCTCTGAGGAAAAACAAGTCTCAGGGTCAAAGGTTATTCCATTGATGAGAATGATCCACATTGAGCTTCAGCATCAACCCTCAACAGTGACACAAACAGCTGCTCAACAGCTGGCTGAAAATCTGAGAAAGCGGCTAACTGAGTCTATCTGCAACCTGGAATCGCTCAGTGTGATGACACTGGCAACACTGTTGGACCCCAGGTTTAAAACAGTTGGCTTCTTTAGTCCACTAAAAGCAACTGAAGCTGTCAAGAGACTGAAGTCGGAGTGTGCTGCTGAAATGAGGAGCCATGAGCCTGACCCAGCAAAAGAAGAGCCTAGCTCTTCACATGGATCAGAACCCAGTTCAGGTGTTCATTTGTATATTTCTGTTGAAGTTTGTCATGTGATAATAAACTAACGACTAACAAAGATTTATTTCTAAAATACTTTTTTAGGGCGCAATCTCTGGAAACCTCTTGATATGGAGGTTGAGGAGAACAACATGAACTCAAATACTACAGCCAATTCCATAATTGAAGTCCAACGCTACCTGGCCGAAACCAACACACCCAGAACACAAGACCCATTACAATACTGGAAAAATAACCAGAAAACATATCCACACCTTTATCAACTCGCACTTAAATTTTTATGCACACCATCTTCATCTGTGCCCTGTGAAAGAGTTTTTTCTAAGGCAGGGGAACTGGTGTCTAAGAAGAGAAATCGCCTTGGAGCAAAGACACTACAAAAACTTTTGTTCCTCAATAAAAATGTATGAATGAATCCATTTTTAGTCTGGTATTTCATATAATTGAACACTTAAGTTAAAAAAATTCCATACATAATTTAAAAATTTTAACTCTGAATTTTATTATAGACAAATTTGCTATATTTTACATACCAACTCATTTTAGCATTTACACAAACAAGGTTTTAAGCAAATTTTACACTCTTCTCATAAACAACTTAACTCAGCAAACAAATTGAGCAAATGAAATTACACAATGATGAGATCATATTTTAAGTAAACGACTAGCAATTAAATAAAGATTAAATATTATTTCACAGGCTGATGTTGGGTTTGCAGCATGTAAGCTTTTCCATCTTATTTTCATTTTGTTTACCTGCAATGATTTTAGAACTACTGCAGAGGTCACTATTGAGTGACCAACACGGTGTCAATACAGTGCCGACACAGTTTGGGTAATGTGTCAATACACTCCTTGAGGTATCATCATCCCATCACTACTTGAGAGGACATGGCGGCGGTGAAGACTTCCTGGCGGCCCGCCAATTCCTGTACTCCCTGCTGTAAGGACGAGATCTGTCCCTCTTGCGTGTTTAACCGCAACCCCTGGGAGCGGACAGCTTCCGTAACCCGTTCTGAGTTTGCTGGGTTCATTGCTGGCCAGTTCGTACTGACGTGGCGTGTACAGAACCCAAATGCAAAACTCAACGACCAGGGACGGTTTAACAGTTTATTTACAAAGTTCAACACAAAATCACTCTCAAAGAGGAATTAATCAAAGTAACAAATAAACTCAAAGTGCAACACAAGGCGACCACAAGGGTGACTAATGAACTAAAGAATTCAAACAGTCGGTAAAGGGAAAAAACAGGACTGCAACAAAAAAATCACTCTTTCGAGGAAAAAACACTTAATCTAACAAAGTAACAACTCAAGGAAATAACAAACCAGAAAAGCAGGCAAGGCTTGGCAGGAGTCTAGGACGAGAACAAGACGCTGGTTGTCGGACATTCAGACACAACGAACTGGCACAAGACAGGGGAGACGCGGACTTAAATACACAGGAGGTAGGGGAAAACAGGTGTCAACAACACCATTGCCACTCATCTGCCGTTTCTACTGGAAATACCGCATGACGCTTTTCTTACAGAACCAGATAATATACATTGGACCCCGGCAACAGCCACAGCTATTTTCTCATACTGGTGTGAACAGCTAAATTTATCCCTCAACTGAATCCTACTCCGGCACCTTGCATTTCCACCCATACCCCATTTACAATCACGCGCGCTAACACCCGGGTAAACGCTACCCATCCGCCCCTTTCTCTTTCCAACTCTTCCATTCATCCCCCCCAGCACACCGCGTCCGTACTCAACTGACCTCAGACTCAAATGTTCTAAATCTTTCTTCTCTCCTTACACTCTCCCCACCTCAAATTCAACTCCTGGAAAAGGGAATGTCGTTTGTCCCACGCCCAACTCGGTACGACTGGGACGAACTTCGGAGGGACCTCCATCACTATCACAGAAGAATAAAAATAATTGATCATTTTCATAATAAACCAAATCATAATTCACAGCCCTTTACACTCCTTTCCAGTTGGGAACCGGCTACCGTACAGGTCCGCCCACACATACTAACCCTGCTTCAATCTGACAATAACACACTCCGCACATATCGGCCTCCCCCAGATACCCAGGATAATCTGTTGGAGACCGAACGACAGGCTCTCACTGACCTAATACAAAATCCAAACATAATCATAAAACCAGCTGGTAAAGGCTCCAAAGTGGTAATCATGGACCGTCAACAATACATACTCGAAGCTAACCGTCAACTCTCAAATTGTTTGTAACCTTTACATAAAACAATTCATATCCGCCAAACAACGCAATTTCCTCTCCGGTCCTAATAACCCCCGCCCACGCTACTTTTATTTACTGGCAAAAATTCATAAGGATCCAGATACATGGACGGTCCCCTCCGAGGTTCCTCCCGGTCGTCCGATTGTTTCTGATTGTGGAAGCGCCTCATATAATATTGCCCAATACATCGATCACTTCCTCAATCCCTTATCCACCCGTCATCCCAGTTACATCAAGGATACCTACCACTTCTTAGATATAATAAGACCCATGACCATACCCCAAAATACCTACCTCTTCACCATCTACGTCGACAGCTTATATACTAACATAAATACCGATTCGCTACCCGGATCCTGCACGCCCTGATTCTGAACTTCTAACCCTCATTAAATTATGCCTAGAAAATAATGACTTCCTTTTCAATGACTCACATTACTTACAGACCCATGGCACGGCTATGGGGCAATGCTTCGCCCCCGCATATGCCAACATTTATATGAGCGAGTGGGAGCGAGAAGCACTAGCCAAATGCCCTCTACAACCTACATTTTACCTCTGGTTTCTTGATGATATCATTGGGGCGTGGCCGCATGACCTCACCTCTTTCAATGATTTCATCACTATACTCAATAACCACCATCCGGCTATTAAGATTAAATCTACTATACACGCAAACGAAATCAACTTCCTGGACACAACTGTTTTTTTCCAATCCATAAATTCTAAATCAAAACGTATGTTAACCAAAGTTTATTTCAAAGCAACCGATACTCACGCCTTATTACATAAATCCAGCTACCACCCTAAACATACTTTCAAAGGTATAATTAAATCCCAGTTAATTCGTTTCCACCGCATCTCTTCCTGTATGTCAGACTTTCAGGCCACCAGTACCCTTTTCACTGCCCTCCGTCAGAGAAAATACTCTAAGAGATTTCTCAGAACACTCAAGAACTCGACATTGGCTACTCTTGCTCCCACTCGCTCCCCTTCATCTGTCCTGTCCTCTTTGGACCTTACCATACACCCCACATCAGAACATAGTGACCGGTCCACATCCCTGGCTTCCCCATCACTGGACATATCCCCAAACCCCTACCCGACTCAGGGTTTGAATCCTTACCCCTTACCCGTTTCCCCCTGCCCGACCCAGGGCTTGCATCCCACCCACAACCTCTTCCTCCCCCCTAGGACTTCCAGCCCACAACCTACACTACCGCTAAAAATATTACCTCTGGTTTCTACTTACTCACACTGCATCCTCGGTTTACATCAAAAAATAAAACATAATTTTAATAATATTCAGATTAACTACAGATTAACTAAACAAAAACATCAGGAAAAACATTCTTGTCAGATCACAATTCACCACGCATAAACGTCCAGACCAGCCCCCTGAAACTCAACACTACAAACACAGAAAATTCATCTACAATCCCCACAGCAATTTATCCTTTCCCCTCATGGTACATTCTCCCTTCAGGACAGCAATATCGTATACATCATTACCTGCACTATCTGCCATAAACACTATATTGGTGAGACACAGAATACACTCCTGGTACATTTACAACAGCATCTGCGTAATATTTCCCGGAACTCACTAACCACCCATCTAGTCACTCACTTCCAGACCCACTCTGTACACGCTCTCATCATCTCCGGATTGGAACACAATAGTATGTGGACCCTGGGGCAGAGGAAGAAAGCAGAACGTATCTGGATCCAGAGGTTGGGCACGGTCTCACCTCTGGGTCTGAATGACGTGCCTTAACCCAGTTTCCCCAACAGATGGCGCCATGGTACCAGCAATGGCCTCCCCAGCTATTCCCTGCCCCCCCCCCCCCCCCTTTCTCGCCT
>WARS01000993.1:0-10189 GCA_008933995.1 Datnioides undecimradiatus
TATTTTTTTTATTTCACTTTGGTCATGTCCTCAGTCATTTTTATTGGGATTTGGACATGTAGCAGATTAATGGGACTTTGCATTGCACGTTGCGCATTTATAGTCTCACCCTATATTTTAAACTCAATATATCTAAATTTGATTACTTTTAAACACTTGCTAACCTAATGATTCAGTATTTGTACACCAGCTCATGACAGAATTTAGAGCTTCATAATGGGAATGAAAATGTACAGGACAGCTGACTGAAATATTTAATGTGCAAAAAGATGTTGCTGACTGTTCAAAACCTTCTGAGCCGTGAGTTCTGTACTCCTGAGATTCTGATAATGGACCTGCTCACACTGCATTTAGACAGGTCACTGTTGCATTGAGATGTTATTCATCTTGTGTAATACTAGTAGCCTATTTATAGAATTTATTAATTCAGCTACTGAATAACTTCACAGTAGAAAACTGTTATCAAACAGTAGCAGAAAGCTATAAATAAATGGGGATTCCATGCTGTGAAACCTTTTTATTGCCAATGTACTGTAATGTACTGTTTTCTACTGACTATAATATACCTTTATACTATATACCTATACAGTATATACATTTAATAATACTTGGTCAGTGGTAAATGTATGATATTTTTATTGAATCATTAATGACATGTTGAGATCCAATAAATGAAATCAGTATTTTCATTTAAAAAATGATCAGCGCACTTCAAATGAAATCAAACAAGTTCAATTGGAAAGTCAGTATAAACCCTCATTTGAATATTATTTGATTTAACAGTATTGCAGTGGAAACCATAGGTTAGAGAGAACAGGATGAATGCTCCTGGTTTAATATAAACATACTCTTCTTCAGTACTTCAGACATATTCAATGTAGTGATATATCACACGAGAAACATGATAGTGAGTCAGTACTGAGTGTAGGCCCATATGTGACTGCTGTTGTTGGTCTGAAGGCTGTAAACCACAACTATTCACAGTGAATGCACAGTCTTCTGTTATAAGTCCAGTCTCTGGGTGATACTGTTCTCCCTGTAGGCAAAGCAGCTGGGGAAAATGCCAATACTTCCTGCACAGTGTCCCTCCAGCCATTCCTCATTAACTACAGAGAGCGTGAGAGAGATACATTAGCTGATGAAGCAGTGTGAAAACATTTCAAATGAAAATGGCTGACAAAGACAAGACTTTATATGATTCTTCTGAAAAGCCATTCAGTATGAGGGCTCACCTTCACCCAGGATGTCGATGGTGTCTCCTTCACTGAACTCCAGGTCTTCTGGTCCCTGAGCAGTGTAGTCATATAGTGCCACCATCTGGTAGAGGATGGTACGGTTGGCCAGGGGGTCTTCTGTCTGAAGTATAAAAGCATGATGAAGGGTTTAAACAGAGCTCGTACAGGAGGAAGATAAGGAGGTGTGGAGAGTCATGAAGAGCATTACTGCCTATAACCAGCCAGGCATCCTATGCTCTGCCCCCAGCACACAGCAGCTGGGAAAAGAGGATGCTCTCCAAGTGGATTGGCATTATAACTGTCTCCTACCCCACTCCATAACATGTCTTCAACCAAAGACTCTTCTCCCAAGGTATTACAGCAAGGAGAAAAGTTAGACCAGTCGTGCCAACAGATTCACTATCTGCCAAGCAGCACCACGTTTTAGAAAGGGAGGTTATACGAGGCCACAGAGCTGATGGAGAGCAGCCTGTGGTAAGTGTGATGTTCAGTGCCTCAGTTTCAGATAAGAAGACCTTCATCTGTTGGTATCTCATTCTTAGTTGCCTTGTTCTTAGCAGCTAAGTAGACCACTATAATCACCATCTAGTCTCTGGCTTTGTCGGTCTGCCCGTTGGTGCAGGGCAAGTTGTTTAATGCTGGCTGATCAGTTCCTGATACATGTGAACTTGCGAGTTTAAATCCTCACCTGGCACCACAGGGTGGCTCTGCCGGCCTCAGCCACCTCCTGCACAGTGTGGCCCGGCTCCACCTCCCCACTCAGAGGTATTAGGACCCGGGAGCCATGCTGCTTATGTCTGATGAGAAACAGAGAGAGAGAGTGGTGAGGGGGAGTGGTAGCAGGGGAATTGAGAATTGAGGGCATCATTGGGCAAAACATGACTTTGTGTCAAGACAGCACAGATTATTACTAGCACCAAGGCTGGCTAGCTTTTATCAGCTCTTGCTTTTAAATCAACAGCTAGACAAATGAACTGGTTCTGTTTTAGCAATCTTTACATGTCATATAATTTTTTTGTGATTTGTGTTGTTTCTATAATAATGCTGTTTCAGTCCTATTCTACTGTTTATTGCTTTTTATATGTACTCCATTCATGTGTGTGAAGCTACGACTTCAATGTGTCCTATGTCTCAGGAAAGATAGTGGACCCACAGGGTAGAGTGGACAAAGAAAAGCATATTTTTAGAAATGAAGCATCACTTGTTGAAATTGAAGGAGACAGAAGTGGGTTGGCAGCGTGTAGTTACCTGAGGCGCAGCTGAGATGCTGGCTGGCCCAGTTTCTGTGCGATTTGTTCTTTCAGTTCATGGTACGGTGTGTCCAGAGGGACTGACAGAGCCACAGTGTACGTGTAGTGGACCTTCACCACCACAGAGCCAGCCTCTGCTCCCTGAGCTGCACCAGCATGCTGGAAATGAGGAATGAGACAGTTTAAAATCATTTAAATGTTGCTTTTACTTCAAAATATGGACACAATGCAGTCACCACAAAGATGGTTATTAGATTGTTATTTTGTATAATAATAATACTAGTACTAGTAACTAGTAAAACTAGTGCTAGTATTAATCCTGTTCCTACAGTTTTGATGTGCAATGAGCATGAGCAATGTGATGAGCTGCAGTGCTAATAGTAACAGCAGGCTGATTTTTACTGATTTGGTACTTTAGTAAAGGAATATTAAACTAGGTAAACACTTTTATGTTGTTATTTTTTTCCAAAATGTACAGTTAAAATGAAAATAAAAAAATAATTAAATTTTCGGATAAACAAGAAAACTACAGGCACCAAAATTTTCCTCTAGTAGAGTACAAAAAACAGTCTGACGACATATTTTCAGTTCAGGAGGAAACTGGAAGCAAAACTACACAGTATTCAAACACACTACCAAATACATAAAGCCACACATGACTGCTTTCAGTAACACAACTAAAATACTATAATATCTTTTATGCTGTATATTCTTGTTCAGTTTAATTGTCTATGCACATTTATTCCAAGAGGGCCTAAGAGGGGCCCCTCTTTATTTGCTTGTATGGGTTTTGTGGCATAATAACATTTCATTATGATACTTTATAGGAAAAAAAACCCTCATATTTGTCTTGTTTTGCATGGAAAATATGTGTAAAACATTCAAAAATATTGGCATTATTTCGTATATATTTGTTTCAGTGTCTAAGTTCAAATACACCAAACCCGGACTACTTCCTCAACCAAAAAAGGAGCCCTCTGTAGGACTCAAAGTCTGATCCATTGCTACTAAATGAATTAAATAATTTCTTATCCACTTGTAAACAGTCTCCCTAATACCACATTCTTGTGGTTTGAATAGTGTACAACAGAGGCCTCATATCTCTCATTTCACAGGTTCACAGGGCCTGCAGCATTGATCCGAGGTCCAGTTCCTAAGATGGAATGTCTGGTGATGAAACCTTCATTAGAGGATCTTCTCCAGTCCTTCACCTGAATGCTTTGCCCTGGCAGCCTCTAACACACTTTGCTTTGTAATCTAGCTTTAAAATTGGAGCACAGTTGACCTGGGATGCTCTTTCTCCTCAGCCTGAACACCCAATGCCGGCCCTTCAATGTGTTTTTACATTCAGTTTATCATGCAGCACTCTCTAATTTCAGGCACAAGTAGTAGTAGTAGTGTTTTTCTTTTGGGCTCTGTTTCAAGATTCTTGCATTTTGCTTTCAGCTGCACTTTCTCCATCCTTTTGTCATGTTTCCAAGATGTCCAATACTTCATTATATAACTCTTCAGCACTGCAAATATTATTGAGATTTCAATGTGAAAACTCTCTCAGTTCCTTCAGTAATTCATGCCCTGCTTGACTGATACGTAACAAGATGGAGGCTACGTATGTTTCATTTATGGTTCACCTGAACTTTACAATCAGGATAACAAAGTCAAATAGAGCGCTGACATAAGAAGCAGTGTGAAGGCTGGCTAAGCTTGACAGGGAGAAACTGTTACTTCAGGGAGAATGTGGAGCAAGACGTCCATTAGTTACAACACATAAGAATGAATGTTTTCAGGACACGCAGGGACACAAAAGAATATTTATATCCAATCACTGACTACCTCTACCTCCCCTGAGCATCATAGTGACTTAATCGGGGCACATCAGCAATCCCCCTGCTAAGTTCAACCTTACAAAGCAGTTTCTTAACAAGTCCACACAATCCCTCTATATTTAGCTAAGGTATAAAGAGATGAATAGTGTGTGTGTGTGTGTGTGTGTGTGTGTGTGTGAGTGTGTGTGCGTGTGTGCATGTGGGTACGTCACAAGGAAAGAAACTGAGGAAGCTAAGTAAAAGAACTTTGCTGACTCCAACTTCAGCACAGATGAATGTGGCTTTTCAGAGAGGGATATTACCTGGTCACTGGATGTGTTGGCTGTGTACATAGGAGGCTCAGAGGCTGGCAGTGGTGTGTGGGTGGCAGTACTGTAAGATGGAGGTGGAATGTCTGTGGTACAAATCACCGCAGGGAAAACACATTGTTGGTACAGTTTAGCGCAGGCAGAACAAGCCTAGTAGACGATATGAAAAGTTGATGTTCTTTGAGTCTGTTGCACTCGGCAAATACAAAAAGCAAACACAACAACTGGGATTCCAAAGAAACTGCAGTTTTCATTACACCCCCTGCGGCTTCAAGAGGAGCAGTGCTGACAGAGGAAGTTCTGACTAGCCTACACTTGTTTGTACACCAAAACCGTTTTTCTTTACTAAATCATTCCTCCTGCTCTTACTGGCCGTTAAACGTATATAGCCAACTGGTAGAAGACACAATCTACAGTCCTTGTCCTGTGCAAAAATATATTCCCAAGTTTATTTGAAATTAATAAATTAATCAAGTTTAAAGTCACACTTTCTAAAGAGTCTTTCTGTCAGTGCACAACAGCACAGCTAAACATGAAATAAGGTCAAATTTGTCTACACCTGTACATGTACAATTCAACATAACTGGAGAAAATCGTCATGGATCGTCATGCAGCCCAGAGGTGCCACGGATTAAACTGCCGGTCCTCTGACAGGTGGACAACCTGCTGTACCTCAGCCACAGCTATTTATTTCTAACTAAACTCTATAACTGAGCCACAGCTTTGTCTCTGTAAAGCTGTCATTCTTATAAAGATACGTAAATTCTTTTCAGCTCTGCATTTGAAAAAGCTTTCCTTTTCAAAGCAACTGCAGTGCAGCAGTAAACTCCAGCCATGCCGTCATTGAGTAAAGATGAAGTCATATTGCTGTACAGTACATATAAATGCATTATTCCAGCTGAATGATTGGTTCCATTAGAGGAATGCTTGCAGGAGCAGATCAGATTGAGGGAAGGTGAGTTTTGTATCTTCTGAGGCAGGAGGATGTTAGAGAAAGTAGAGTAGGAGGATCAGTAAGAGTGTGAATGATTTGTACCTTGGGGAGGAGCAATAGAGCTGGCCTGGGACTTTGGGCGAGTGGGTGGCTGTAGCGCCGGTGGGAGAGGGATCCCACTTGGGACTCTCTGTAGAAGAAACAAAGACAGAAATGCATTTTTCCAACAGTGAGAAAACCACATTTTCCCCCACAGTAAACTTGTCACTGTCTTCCTGTCCTCCCAACAGATCAAGGCAGAAGGCCCACCTAGAACCAGGCTCCGCTTTCTGCCTGTTAAAAGGAGCTTTTTCCTTGGTGTTCACCAATTGCTTACTAATGGTGGAACTTTTGGGTGTAATTAATGTAAAGACTTGGGTCTGGACTTGCTCTGTATCTAAAGAGTAGTACCAATACTCAGCCAGTAAAGCTGATTTGGATTCTCGTCATAACATGGACAAATACATTACATTTTCGTTTTTGCCTTTAGATGTTTTGACGTCTGCAGGATCAAGCAGGGATGCAGGCAGTAATCCTCTCTGAAAAACAAAGGACAAAAAAAAATCAGTGATTTAAAAAAAAAAGCATGTTCAGCAACATCAAATGCTTGGTACAGTGTTTGCAAAATTAAGGTGGAGTAGCTGCATAGAAATTGCTTATGGTGGCTTTCAAATATTAAATAATATTTAACTTTAATTTCAAATTCATCTTTTCAGAAAGCACACTGAGTAAAACAAAAAAAGACTGGTGGTCCAGATGAAATATACAGTGAAAACAGAAGTCAGTGGAAGAATGCTCTGGGTCAGATTGCATGTTTTTCTTTAAAACCTGTAAGTTGTGTATTTAATGGGCGAGGCTCAGATATTTGCAAAGAATGTTTTTTTATTTAAAAAATGACAAAATATTGAAGGAAACTATCCTATCCTATATTTGTTCTGGTTCTTAACTCAGCTGCTCCCTCTCCCAGTGGTTCACACTGCAGATCCTGAGGTAAAACAGCACCACATGTGATCAAAATGTTCTGTGACCACTTTCACTTTTCCTTTTAACCCTGCTGCTTCACCAGACAGAAACATAACTCCTGAAGAATGCTAATGTTGCTCCACGTCTGTGTCCAGACACACGCTAACGCAAAACAAACAGTATCACTCAGATATCAGATATCACTGTATCTTTGACTTCCAAATTCAGGTTCTCTCTCTCCTTACCTGTCCATCAAAAATGACAGTTGCCATCCCATCCCTGTCCTCCTCACCGTACAGAAATACCATGGCTCCTCCTGGCACAGTCAGCTGCCCGGGACCCCGAGCCATGTAAGGGACCCGCATGCGCATGTATCGGGAATCCCTATCAGGAGGGAAAAGATAAATCTATAATAAAAGTATTGTTTTGTAGGTTTAAAATGTTCACTGTGACTTGTGATAATACTCACTGAGCTCCCTCCAGCTTGGGCTCATAGAACCCAGGTTTCTGTGGTGGAGACATGGTGACAGTTAGCAGAGACAGTGACTGACAAGAGACTTTTTCTGCGTAATGACGCTGCTCATTCTCACCTGCAGCCTCAAAGGTTCAAAGCCTCCAAAATCATCATTGGGAATCATGGAGGAAATCACCTGCAGGTAGAGCATCACACAGACATACTGAATTCTACACATCTGAACTCAAATGTGCTTTAATCCATAAAATAAAATAAAATATCTATGATTTATCTAGATTATATGTTTCATTAAATGTTTCTTTAAATTATGCTTTGACTTGTCAACAGGCACTGCAGTGGCACCATTCCCTGACCCTGAACTTTCATATCTTGAACTGACTCCCTCAGGCATAAAGTAGACGCTTGGCTGCTTGACTCAACCTGCTCAGGCTAACTTACATCAGCTGTCCCTGCTAGTTCAATGAGCAGTTTTGCCTGAATGCAGTGGCCTAAATCAAATCACTAAATCAAAATGGAAATGTGTCCGATATTTTTAGGTTTCTTTTGATCACTCCGCGGTGGTATCAAAGCATTACGCTCAAGTGTGACCTGAGCAGGAGTTCACCTGTCACAGGGCCCTGGCATAAAGATTTGTACTCTTCCCAGTGTCAGTGAAATGAGTATAACAATAATCCCCTTTACCTTTGCTTTGCCCAGAAAGTCTCTTTGCTGTAGCTGCTCCACATCCTGTTTCCTGGGCCGAAACACCACACCCTCAGACACCAGGAGAGGAGCCAGGACCTCCTCCCTCTGTTATCAAAGGCAAAGTAAAGAGTTCCTCATTACTTCCACACTGCGCTTCTGCAGTCAGCTCAGACCTGAACAATCATTGTCTAACGTGAACATCTACACAACTGTGACTACACTGAATCTTCTACTTTACTTCCTATAAAATTGCTTATGTTGACACAAGTTGTTGGGATGGGACTAAATACAGTGACACGTCACTCTGAAGTGAGTCTGACTGGTGCTAAGTCAGGGCAGGCGAGGAAGAAATCAGTTCATTACTACCAAGCCCTAAAACTCCACTGAAGCCATTCAGGCTGTGTGAATGTGCATAACTGTTATGCTCACAGGTGACAGTACTCTTGAAGTTTTTATTTTCTAGTTTCCTTCAAGATCTAAGAACAGATCATATTCTGCTCAGTCTGAAGAATCATCCTTATCTTTCTGTCCTTGGTGAGACATCATGTATGGCAATGGCAGAAATGCAAACAGCGAGCGTACGTTTACATAAAGAGTGAAAGGGAAATTGGGTTTGTAAGCAAATCTCACGTCTTTCCCAGTCTGTTCCAAAAGCTGCGACACTCACCAGGACACTTTCCAAAGCAACCTCTATGGCTCCCCCTCGTCCTCCTCCTCTCTCCTGGGAAGCTGACAGCAGAACCTCCTTGGCCTGCTCCCACTGGCCCATGCGACAGTACACAGCTGCTGCATTATATAACACCTATGGGACACATCACAGTTATACATTTTAGTACCATCCACAGAGGCTGAGGATGTGGGAGGCTGACAAGCTATCATACTAACGAATGCAAAGGAGCAATGATTTTTATATGCATATCAGCAGTTCTACGCACTGACTACATCTGATAATGCAAAAGTATATTTAACTGACTAAAGTTACATGAATATCAGAAAATAACCTAAATGGTTTTGGTCGGTGGTTTGATATCAAATTTTGATAAAGCCACACACTGAAAAATGGATACATCGGGAAATGTCAATATTGTTTTACTGTTGCAAATATAAGATGTAAAAAACAATATTATTTTTATCATTATTATTATTAGTCTTAGAGATTATAGAATAGAGTACAGATTAAAACTGTCCACATGAAGACATGGCAGGACATAGCCAATAATTTAAACGATTAGACTATAGTTTCACCGTAGACTCTGACAGCCATCTGCAAACACAGACCATGAGGACATCAAAGGAAACCCAAAAAAATTAAAGATTAACATAAAGGACCATTCCCCAATTTATTACTGAATAGTAAAAACAGATGGGCTGTTTTTACTGCAGGGTGGGATTGCAAGCATCTAATAAACTGGAAACTCCCACTCAAGATGTAGTTAAAGGTCTAGAACACAGAGTGAAGTCACAAAAGAAGACACAGGAACAGAAGAAGGACATGAAAAGTGACTGAAACTCCACAATGCTGCACTGCTTATTTACAATATATATCAATATGTTATTCATTGAGCTTGTATTAGGTGATCATGTTGGTTTAAGGTCCATCTCTGCCTGAAAGCCATACACCTTGTGTACGCTGGCTTCCTCTTCCACTTTAACCAGCAGTTGGAGAACAAGCAGCACATTTCTGAATTAACATTGTTGTGCTAGGTTTGTAACATCTCATTGTTCATTCAATGTGTGTTTGCTACTTTTAGCAACTGACAAAACAAAGCGATAAAGTAGTAGAAAGTGGTCGGAGGCATTAAAATCAATTAATTGTTGCCATGACAACATGGTGACATCAATTTTCAGTTGTTTATGTCTTTTCACTATGTCCATTTTCTCTAGTTCTTCTATGAAGACTTCTTACTTATCTATGTGGAGCATACTGATCATCCCATCGTCGCTGTATTCATCACATCCATCGCTGCATTTACTCATGTGTTTGTTTAGTTGTCTTGTCATGTCACTGTTATAGGTTATATGATGTATAAATAATAAAATATTATAAAAACATGTTTTTTTTTCATTTTACATGTCAGAGCCCCTTTTTGAGCTGATATTGGAGGAATTCATTCGTCATCATTTGTCATGCTAATGATATCGCTGGAAGAAAAATCTCAGCGTTTCTGTGTAATGATTTTGACAAGTGCTGTGTTCCTTTCAAAGCGAGTTCAACTTGTCCTTCAGTCTGGTGTGAATCTTTGAAGTAAGAAATGGGCTAATTTTATCACAAAAGGGTTTTTTACATGCTTCATCCTGACGCTGCTTTGCCATTACATGGCTGCAGCAGTAATGACACAGTGATACCATTATCCAGGCATTACGAGAACTACACAGGTTTGCAGCTGTGGCTCAGAGGTAGAGCAGGTCGTCAGGATCAGGATACTCATTATTCAAGGGATGGTTTTTTATATATATATATATATATATGCTGAG
>WARS01001014.1:0-12759 GCA_008933995.1 Datnioides undecimradiatus
TATATATATATATATGTGTGCGTTGTTTTTATGAAAATCCAAAGGTCTGTATCTTTAATAGTATTTATGTACTTTGACCAAACTACCCTAAAACGTAATGTTTGCACCCCCCCCAAGGAGGTTTTATTTCCCTCGCTTCCAGAGCAGCTCAAACCCGTAGAAGATGTATATCTGAAACTCCAATGTGCCTTTAGCTCTGAGACGTGTGACTGTATGTGTGTGTCTGAGAGAGTGTGTGCGTGTATTTTGTTGTTTAACAGTACACACACAGGTAACCATGTGGGTCAGAGACAACTGAGCAATTACTGTGTAATTAACAAAAAAAAAACAATACCCTGCCACCCTCACGTTTACAAAACTGTAAATAACTGTTGCCAATGGACATTGCTCTTCTCAATATTACATATATTGTTATTACAATATGATTATTATTAGTATGATTATTGTCATTAAAAGGATTAATTATTGCCATCACTCTCATTATTATAAATGGTGTTGTCAACTATAGCTATGGGTAAACATTGTTCTGTATTCAAGGGCGAGTCTTGTGTACAATAACAAAAAAAAAGATAGTTTAATCTATGATGACAAGTCTTAAATCGCTGCTACTAAGGAGATGGAGTAGATGAAAAGCAAACTGACAATAACTCTGGGAAGATCATTTTTCTCTGGGATCAAAGATGGACGCTCCGTTGAGGAGTGAGAGATCACCCATAAGCGGAAAGCAAGCGTGTGACAGATGGACTGAATGGAAGATCCAAACATAAGACCTTCTTTCTCCATGTGCATTTATTCCACTCTGAACTCTTAGTTCTACCAGAGGAGGAAAACATGGACATCAAACTGATACAAACTCTTCTCTCTCTGTATCTACTCTGTAATGTAGCACTAAATAGCCCCTCGTTCTCTCCTCTCCTCCTCCCTCATCTCTTTCTTGTATTTCTCACTGAACACCATGATTTTTAACCAGACGGGTTTGATACAGCGAGCTTTTCTGTCTTTAAGCTCAGCTTTATTCTTGAGTTCTCTTGTTTTATATGTTTGAATCAGTGCCAAGACAGCATATTGTACATACAGACATTAAATGCTTTGGGTTTTTTCCTCCTATAAAAAACAACTGACTGGAGCATATAGCAATAGTGATGCCATAAGATATGAACTTTGTTTCATAATGCCACCAGTGGATATACACAAGATGCATGAGAAGACCACAGTGACCGGGAGTTGCAGTCTGAGTATGTGCTGGTCAGCAGCGGAGGCGCGTCGCACAGTGAAATGTAAATCATGATTCTGTTTGTTGTGTTGTGGTTTTCATTTTGTACATACAAATTTATTTATTGATCTTCTATGTTTCATGGATCTAGATGTGTCAAAGGAGCACGTCTGATAGCGCTGAAGCCCAGAGAGATGGCACACTGTGACGTGGTTTACCCCAACACAGAATGTAACACTGTCAACGTTGTCAAAACATTTTCTAATGGCTAATATTATTACTATTAATATGATTATTATAAAGCTATTTTAGCGAGTTAAATGAGGCGTGCTGTGTCTCCTTTGTCTTTCTTTTGTGCTGATTTTCTGACTCTATTTAAAGTTTTCAGCAAAGGAAAAAAAGGTATAATTTTAGTCCGGTAACTCCTGTGTTTTTCCCTGAAAAACTGGTTTCACATCTTAAGTGTGTCTTTATTATATTAAATAATCAAAATTCATTGGAAATTTGGGGAATAAAGCAACCTTGGTTATTGGTGAACTTTTAAAAACTCAGTTAATCTGCTTCATCAGGACTGTAGTTTGATTGACAATGGCATGGCAATATAAACAAACTGTTAATTTTTGATTACAATGTTCCTCAACTCTGATTGGTCCACAGAAATATGTTACATCGCCACACATTCTCAACCACTTTAAACTAGGAGCCAAGCCAGTTGCCAGGCAACCAGAAAATTACTGTACTTAGCCATGGGAGCAGGAAGCTGTAAAATGGACATTTTTTACACTTCCTCTTCCCATGTTTTTTTTTTTCCCAGTGTGGAGTTGAATGAGATACTGCGCAGCTGTATAAAAATGTCACTGCTTTACAGTCAGTAACTATAGCCTGCATGCAACGCAGTTGCCAGGCAACCAGGAAGTTGCATTACCATGAAAAAGTCCAGCATTTAACATGGCAAAGTAAAATGTCAGTTTATGATTTGGGCTTTCAACAATATAAAATATGTTAAAAGATGAGCTGTGAAATGCAAGCGGGCAGATTTCCTTACCAAGCTACTGTTTCCCTAATTTTTCAGTCTTTATGCTAAGCTAAGCTAACCAGTTGTTGGTTGTAACTTTATTTTTAAAAACCTAAGAGTGGTATCAATGTTCTCATCCAACTTTATAGCAGAAAGTAAAACCACCATCATGTTTATGCTATATCACTGATAGCAACAACCTGACTGAGAAAACATTTTTCTTCTGTTATGATTAAATCATTTAAGACTGACCTCAACACTAAATGATCACAACCACGTATGCAGCATCCATCAAAAATGCATAGCAGGGGTCAAAGAGAATGAATTTTCCAAAGATAATTTCTATTTTCTTTGTCTGCTTCTCTCCGCCTGTAAGAATCTGCATTATAAATACCACGCAGGTTAAAAGGGAGGACAAAGAACAATTTAGCAGTGGCATTCTGAGTCAAATGCTCAATCCCTGGAGGCATCATCTTTCCAGTCAGGTCTAAACTCGGGCTGACACATTTGAGGGGATATTTTTGTCCATTCACACAACTGCTGTGGTATAGAGCAGCAAATATAGCCCACTGCCACTGAATAAAAGTGTCCACCTGAGATTTAAGACCACGCAGCAGCAGCCTCGGGGTACGAGATGTAAAAGTGTGGGAGGTGAATGAGTAATGCCATCCTGAGGCATTCAGTGGTCTTGCTGAAAATAAAAGTGCTAAGTGCCACACGGAACATCAACACATCCTGAAGTACCCATGTAATCTTGTTCCCAATCACGACAGGACCATGCAGTGCCAAAAAAGATGTCATTCAGTCATACTTGAGTGTAAAAAAAACCACTCTCAAGGTTTGTGGACTTTATCTGAACTGGAGAAATTTCAGATGGGATTTTTAAGAGGTGTCTGGGCACAACAGGACAGAGCTGAAGGATGCTTAAACTGCCATTGGAAACACTAAAAGTGTCTTGACCTCGCCTTAAAGTATTTCAATGTTTCAAAAATCCTGCAGGCCAAGAACACTGCAAGAAAAATCTAATATCTTCACATTTTCCCAGCGTTCAGCCACAATAACATGAAGCATTAGGACATACACACATCTAGTGTAAATCAAACACAATACAAGCATTTAGCAGGCAACTCAAATCATCTTTTATTCAACAGTTGTGTAGACTAAAAATGTAAAAATGAATAATTTGTAAAACAGCAATCAGCAAGATAAGAAATCTTTACGGACTGAACAACAGATTCCCCTTTCATTCATGATCATTCAGTGCAGTGATTACAAAAGAGCGCAACCAAGAGGCAGTGACACGTTAAGCCTTTAGTCCTCCGAGCTACAAAAGGAATCACTGAAGAGGAGTGCTCCATTTTAGTTCATTCTGGCACAAATGACACAAGCTCTGTCCCTTCAACCAGAGTGCACGAGTTGTCCCTTATCCTACGAACATTGAAATCCTGAGACGAACAAATTTGAAATATTCAACCCAACTTTTGGGGTTTTAACATCTCACTGGATACCGTCCAGTTTGAGAGTCCAGGCCTCACCGGGGGAATAGGGTAGCTCAGGCAAGAGAACAACAAGTCCAGCACTGGGATGCAATGGGGCCCAGGATAAGGGCTTTGGATTCCCTAGCAAGGTCACCTGGACAACAGACAGAAACACTGATTTAGTTTCTTAAATTTCCTGTATAAAATGACTGTTTATGTACTGTAGAGCCCCTCTGTAGAGTCACAAAGCTGTAGCGTTTACATTTCTATACTTAAAAAGGTTTTAATCATCTGTTAAAACAACACCGATAACACCGACTCAGCCCCTTTACCTTAGTGGCTGCTGATATTTTAGGTTCCAGTAACTGGACTGTGGGCTTCGGCGGTCTCGTCGTCATGACAGCATAGACCGACGTTCCTTTAGATGTATACCTGCAAAAATGGAGACAATAACTTGCGTCAGCTTTTCTGTTTTCAAGGCGCATACCACTTAACCGCATCATCCACATTCCCTTCTAGCTGGGGACCTTTGTTGTACATCATTTTTTGCATTTCTTGTCTGTATTTCTACCATCACCTTCAAAAAAGGCAAAATGCAAAGAATTTAAAAAACTGCCTACATCGTCTCTTCTCTGTACAAAACATGAATGCATCATGGGATACAGTTTGTTGCCTCTTCTGAAAATTGTGCTTTCACTTATAAATGACAGGAACAACGAGTCCAGTGACCGCTTCCCGTGATTCAGCTCTCTCTCCGATTCTTACCAGACTGTTACAGTGGCGTTCTCGCTCTGGATCCTCCAGGGTTTGGAGGCGTAAATGGCCTCCCCGTTGACCTGTAGCCATGCGCCAACACCCCTGAGTCTCTCCTCAAACACCACGGGGATCATCCCATCAGGTGTGGGACCCACGTTCAGAAGGTAGTTACCTCCTAGCGCCACAGTGCGGACCAGATCCTGTAACCGGCAGGATGAAACATATGACTGACACCTCTTTTTCTTTAAACATTATACTGTGTGGGCATGTTTGCTTGTCATAGATTTATATTTTAGCAATTTACACAGCCACAAATAACACTTGAATGTGTCCATGAATGTATAATGGCCCTATACCAAAGCAGAAGAAGCCTAGCTATCGCTGCAGATTTGGGAATTGATTCTAAAACAAAACCTTTATGATAGTGGGTAGGTCCATCAGTTCACTCATCCTCATGTTTCGACGGTAACCCCAGGAAAGTGTGTCCACAGCTGTGCACTTCTCCCACTTGTGTTTGGGCAGCTGGCCTGGGGTATATTTGTCTTGACAGTTATAGTAGCCACCGTGTTTACATGCGCAGCCAGCTCCCCACCTGTCATTGGTCACAATGGTATCCTAAGGCAGGGAGGATCCGGTGAGTATGTGCAACCATGCTATGAAAAAAAACTGTTTGTTATAAAAAGCACCTACTTTTACAGGGCTGTCATTGTAGAGCCAGGCCAGGAATTGAGTGGAGTTCCAGTAGGTGTCAGGTGCTTCCCAGTCACCATCAGACCAGATCAGCTCAGGTCTGTACCTGAAGACAACATGAACAGCAGGGCAAAGTTTAAAGACAGTGCTGTAATGTTGCACAAACATGTGACTATATCTCATACAGGCACAGGTCACTGAATCTAAATTTACTGCATGCAATTACATAAAGATGGTTTGATTGCAATCACGAGATAGAGCAATTTGAAGTGCTACAGACCTGACAACCATGTTATAAAGCTCTGGTAGTAGTTTATGCATCACAAAGTCCTGTGTTTTGAACCCATTCTTCTTGTCTGTGAGGTAGAGAGGGTGAAACCACTCATACAAGGAGTTGTAGAGTCCATAGTGCAATGACCTAAGTGAAGAAATCAAAGAGCTTTAAATATGTCCTATCAGACACCCAGAATCCATACGACTAATTGTCAAAACTGTGGCACTAAATCTAAGTAAAACCAGGTATCTGAAATGACAAAATAAAGTGCAAAAGGGACACATTCAACATCACCATATAGAAACTGGTTAAGTATCTGATAAGGATGCACCACTCCAACTCTTCATACCATCTAATCTATGTCAATACTTAGTTTTGATGGGATATCAGGGCCCCAGAGGAAAACCTGGGTAAAAACACCTTCAAGGACAGATGCTATGCCACAAAAAGCTGCATCTGTTGTCACTGGTAATGGAAACACAGATTTTATAATGGGAAAATGTATTTAATGTGAATGGGTCCTATCAGAGCCATTACTTCATTCACTATGAGATCTGTGTTGCTATATCTGCTTGGTGCATTCCTCATCCACACCTAGAAATAAGTTTGACCAAAACTACTATCGGGCAATGAAGTGTCAGTGGCAACTTTGGAAGCGGTCTTAGCATCATGTGACAAAAGCTGTCCAAATCCAACATGTTTTCATGTTTAAGCACAAAACTGCTGATAAATCCAAAACATGTGGTTATTTAGAGTTCAACGTCGTTTTGAGAGAAGTGGTTAAAATGCCACATGAACAGGGTGTACAACACTCTCCAATTCACTTTCCCTTTACAGACACTTCCCCCTTCATACCTACTAGAACTAACTTCATAGCTATATGTCCCACCTGTTACGCACCGCCACTCCTAGATCTCCCACCAGGTCCATGTGAGGACCAGTGTCAACAGAGTTCCAGTTCCAGGACTCGGGAGACTTCCAGTTAGTGAACCCTTCGTGGTGTTTGGCAGTAAGGACGACATATCTGCAGTAAATATAATGTTTATCATACAGTGGAATACAGACAGTGGCACTGCAAACAACAGCAGACGCAGGTGAACTAGGAACCAGGAAGTGCGGTTACCAGTTAGCGTTTATCCACCGAAATGCACTCACTTTGCGCCAGAAGCCTTAAATATGTCCGCCCACTCCACTGGGTTAAAGAACTGCGCGTGGAACTGGGGGGCAAACTCCGGGTAGCTGAACCCAGGCGGGTAGTTCTTTGACATGTAGCTCACACACTGCTCGTCCGGGGGCTGCTGGCCCTGCCAGTGCCACCAGAACCACTCGCTCTTGTACGCGGGGACAGAAAACACACCCCAGTGGACAAAAATCCCCACCTTAGCCTCGTCGTACCATGAAGGCAGCGGTCTAGAGTCCAGACTGGTCCAGTCCGCAGTGTACCGAGCCGCTGTTTGTGAAGCTAAGGCAACCACTGAAACAAATAACGTTAGGGCTAGCATAGCTGCAACAGGTTAGCTCACCTGTCAACTCCTCAGGTGGTGCCCACAATGTGACGCTAACGAGGCTAAGCTAACAGCTTAGCGCTGATGTGTTTGCAGCGGCTGGTAAACCAGAACACCTCTGATAACGTCAAACTTCCCGCTGCTGACTGCTGTATCAGACGGGGATTTCACTGTTGTAAGGTCGTTACCTTCCCAAGTAAAGGTTTCCCCATCATATGACTGAAATCACATGACCATCCAGTCTGGGGGTTTTTTTAATCAAAACTTTATTGAAACAGTCCCACTGCCAAGTTCCTGTCTTTGAACGCTGACAGGAATATCTGGTCTACAAACACTGAATGCTGAAACACCCACCAGGTCTAAGTTTTTAATAGCATTAATTATAGGACTGCTAACAGGTTCAGTTCAAATAAAATTCATAGAATCCCAACATCCCATTTACTGACTCTAATCCTTATGGTCCTTTGAAATATGTAACTTATATTGCCTAAAGATCGTGTTTAAGGCTTCCCCAGGCACATTGTTTTGGCCTCCCATGCAGATCTTAAGTGGTCTATAACAGATGTACAGGCTAATTAAAGATAATATTGTATTCATAAGATGTTTATTTGCGTCATTTGAGCAGGATATTTCCATAAATAAATATTATGCTGGAGAAGTATATATAATATCATGGATATTTTCAATGTTCATTTATTGTAAATTATAATCTGAGTAGATGGTGATACATTGGCAAGGTAGATAATTGTTGCATATGAATGTTTCTTGCAACTTCATAAAAAGGGGCAAATACTTTCTATGTGCACTTTAAGAGGTTGGTCAATTTACATAAAATAAATGCCTCGATAAATCTGAAAGGAAAAGAAATTAAAGGACCGTTTTGTCTTGACCTGTTCAAACATTGCTCTACAAAGAGATGGCATGTACAAAGAAGGTGAAACCCTTCATTTAATACATATGCACATAGATTTTATTTTTGTTTATTGTTTATTTTCCATAATGCTCTCTGATTTCTCATGAACATTATGAGTTATGTTTGAATATAATTTTTTGTGTAAGCAACCTATGGTTCCATTAAAAGTGAAATGTGTCCAGTACAAAAACTTTATTTGGGATTAACAGGACTCCAATTTAGAACAAGGTATCCGGTTGTCATCTGCACCTATGGGTGCGGGTCTTTCTCGCTGCTGGACACAAGATCTGTGGGGGTCTGAACTCCTGTATCCGAGTCTTTCTCGTTGTCCGTGGAGGTCTGAAGCTGTCCTGGACAGGACGCGTACTCGGCTAGTGCCTCCAGCCCGGCCAGGACGAGTGAATCCCGCCGCTGGGTCCTGTGGCTGTAGCCGAGCCGCTTCAAGGTCCGCCGGGTGGTCGTGAGGGAGATGGGCTTCTCCTGCGTGCTGCTGTTGTACAGAGCCTGGATCTGCTCACAAGTCGCGTTCTTGTTTGCTTCCACCACACTCTCCATCCTCCTCTCGCCGATGCCATCGACGAGGCGCTTTCTCCCGCAGGAGCCCCGGTGACTGGAGGTTTTCTTTTTCTCACACCACTCCCTGTAAACTCGGGACACTGCGGTCTTTGAAAAGCCCAGCCGGCTCACCGTCTCTGAGATGCTGCAGCCGGCGCAGCGAGCCCCGACTATCATGCCCCGCTCAAACTCACTTAAATCTCGCGATTTTCCCATGTGTCAACGTCCCAGCAGGGACTTTAAGGGGGTTCAGCTGTCACTTCGGACAAAAAAAAAAAACCCAAGTCGTGAATGACCGTTCTTCTTCTGTGGTTTCTGGCACTTCAGGGCTTATTGTCGCCCTCCTCAGCTGTCTTTGCGATTTCTTCCTTCGATCCTACCTGGTAACTGTGTGCACATCCTGATGCTGCTGCCAAGAAGCGCTTAAACACGTTAGCGTCAATATGTTTTCAGCGGCTGCTGGAACAACATGCATAATATTAATTCAGATGCTCCACTGTTACCGGCCGTACCGATTAGTCTGTGATTTCAACATCATTACGACACCCTCAGGTAAACAGTTTCCCGTCATATGACTGGAGTCACATGAAACCTCACGTGATTACCCAGTTTCTTTATAGTAACTTTATTGAGAGTAAGCACGCTGCAGGACACATCCAACTGTAATAGACAAAGACTTTATTATACGCTGAGTAAGCAGATCCGTGATCTGTGCGTACAGGCACGAGGCCAATAAGACATCGCACTTCTTCCAACAATCACTGCACTCATCTCAAATATGTTAACCAATCATTTATCTGAAGTTGGATTTGAAGTTGTGGGGTGCAAATTCCTGTTTCAAGTGTAAATATGTGGAAGTGATAATGAAATGGTTCCTTATGTTGGCTTGCTGAGTGTCCAGTTTTGCTCTCAACCTCATCTTACAAATAAAAAAAAATCAATTGCAACCATAGGAACTACATGTGTCACATTACTTACTGGAGAAGGCAGATTAAAACATGTTTCTTTTGTCATATTTTGATTTATCCAAAATCCATTTCCACTTTAAACTATAATCCTAAAATCTGTGATACTCCTATTATTCATTTAGGCCTTTTTAGTGGCGATTTCATACCCTACTATCTCCCTTAAGACAAATCTAGTCAGCTAATTAAACTGTGCCCCTTCTAAACACTGGTTAGGTAGCCCTAACTTGAACTTGGCTGCTGCCTCATAAAATAATAAACCACCATACAGTTGCTCATTCCATTAAAGCCGTGCACCACTGGTTGTTTCCACATATAGCCCTCACTAGTCTACTTGTTTTCACGATTGTAAACAGGTCAACAGAAAATCTCAAGTGGACACTTCCTTGTGGGATTCCATTCCTATGTCCTTAGACAACTTCTGCCCCACTTTGGCTCTGATGTGAAAATTTAAATCCCAGTTCTAAAACAACCCACTAATGCCCACTCTATTCATTTCTATCAGCAGCAGGCAAACACACACCTTCGGCATAAACATACAACATATAAAAAAATTTCAACGGGCTGACAAAACCTTCTATCCTCATTATGCAGCCGTCATCTGAGTGCCAGCACATTTCTGCATTTAAAGAGACTGATTAGACAATAAGCAGCAGCTGTACCAATCAACTCATCCGGTACAGCTCTCAGTACACAGCACTACTTTTCCTGCAGCTGATTGTCAGCCATGCTCATCCCCCAACAATCACCTAGTTTCACTTCTCTACAAAACAGTATGTCAGTACTATCAGAGTCTATCTGCAGTCTCACAGCCACACAGCACACCCCGTTTGCCATTGTATCACGTAGTGGGTGCATCCTGTAGTACTGCGCAACTACATAGACCTACTTATTCAGTTTCACTCCACAAGCTGCAGAAGCAAAATGCTTTATGGAAAACAACTTGACAATATAACTGGTTTTTGAAATTAACTTAAGCAGTGACCAATGTGTTTACATTTCTGACATCAACAATTCAGTCAAATTCTGCATTCTCCATAAACCCAAAGTGGTCAAAAGCACTGACAAAAAGTCCATCATACTGATCTGAAGAGAGGTGTTATTTCTCCCATAGCCTTTAGATTAAAACAAATCATTACATACATTCTGGGAATTGTAATTGCTGTTTGCAATAAGTTTGATAGAAATGCAAAAGAAAACATGTGGTAGACATCATAAAGCTTATAATAAAGCACCTTCTGGAGAATTCTGTCTGTTTCGCGCCAATAGGAACAATCACTAACACAGCACAGCAGGTCAGTGTTGAATTCAAGCTCACAGGAACACGTAATTAGTGCAAGTATATATTCTCCACTGCTGCTGGTGCCATCACTGCTGCTGCTGTGTATTATCTTCACTAGGTACACGCTTTTTGATAACTTCCCCAATTGCAATGGATCAGTACAGTGTTTCCTCTTTTTTATTCTCAACAGTGCCGCTCTTGAATGGAAAGAAGGAAAATCGTGTGTTTTCCTGTCTCAGTGCTGACTTTTTATACCATAACAAATTGGGGCTTGTAACCAAACTTAACACATGACTACTTGGAAAAGACAGATACACCATATTCCATCCACACATGCTTAAAAATGATTCCCTGAAGATTTATACATATATAGCATGTGATCATAAAATGTTGGGTTTTCTCTCTCAGTCCATCTGTTGGCTTTAACAGCCCTGTGCATCACAAATTCTATCTGCCCCTAAGACTTGAAACCCATTTAATCACTTAATTGCACACACACAGAAAGCAAAGTGTAGCAAACCATTAACTTCAAATCGACTCAGCCTTGATTTGCATCATCTCTCAGATGTTAGACCACTCCCTCCAGTTTTAGACACCAGGCATTCCCAGGAGAAACTGGCATAGGTGGCATCAAGACCACCAGTCCAGCTGTTTGTGTCAATGGGGCCCACTTCAGAGGTGTATGAGGATAGTCCAGAAGTGTAACCTGCAGATGGAGACGTGTGTAGCGATTATGATAATGGCAAATGAAGGTAAGTGGAAATAAAAATCAATATGCATTAAGGTGGAAGGCTTACATTTGTGGCCGCAGTCGTCTTTGGTGCTTTGAGCTGAAATGGTTGTTTGGGTGGCCAGCCAATGATTATGGCATAAACTGCTTTGCTTTTAGCAGTGTACCTACAGTAAAAGCAAACAGGGGTTAGAGCTAAGCTACAACAGGTTTTGCACTTTTTTACGTCATAAATCACAAGATGTTGCCAGGGAGAGGGGCATCTGGACAAGGTTGCTTGGCTTGCTGTCTTTCTGACCTGTGACAAGCAGCAGGAAATGGAAGTGGGGGAAAAAAAGTCTCACCAGACAGCAACAGTGCTGTTCTCTGTCACAACCCTCCACGGTTTTGTAGCGTAAATGGCTTCCCCATTAATCCCCAACCAGGCACCAAGTCCCCTCAGCCTTTCCTCAAACACCGGGGCGATCGTGCCCTCTGCTGTTGGCCCAATGTTCAGAAGGTAGTTACCTCCCATTGCAATCACATACACCAAGTCCTGCGGAAAGACAGTGATATATTAATGCAAACAATAATCACAAAATGACTGGATGTACTGTACATCAGCTGTAAGCGTTGACATCTAACCTTGACGATGGCCGGCAGGGTCATGACTTCAGTTAGCTTCATGTTTCTTCTGTAACCCCAGGAAAGGGTGTCGATGGACTGACATTTTTCCCATTTGTGGCCTGGAACTGTACCAGGCGTGTACCTGTCTGCGCAGTTGTAGTAGCCGCCATGTTTGCAGTAGCAGCCCTGACCCCACCTGTCATTAGTAACCACCACATCCTGAAGAAACACATAAGTCGCTATTTACACAAAAAAAGAACACAGATCTTCTTTTCTCACATTTGATAACAGAATAGGATTAAACACACATGTTCTGATGAAACCTGTTGTGAATTCTCTCAAACCATTTACACCTGGGATTAGTATAAAGTAGGATCTGTGTTCAGCTAAATTATCCAAATAATAACCAAGTTGTTGAGTTTAGGAAACTTTATAAACATGATGAAACGCTGTCTACAACACATTATTAATTATTTGTCCCACCTTGTAAATCTGGCTACATAATACATCATGTAATTCATTTCTTTGTATAAAAGTACATTGTCAGTTTAACTGGTTCAGTAATGAGAGGCGTTTCTCATTGCCTCCTTGCCCTCTCACGCTCGCTCTCCCGTGTCTATCTTACCCTATAGGGAGAGAAATCTATAAAGTAGAGACAGATCTCTGCCTTTAGGGCGAGAAGATATTTTATTAAACCCAGAGAAAATTCAGAGACCACTGCCCCTTCAGAGACCACTGCCCCTTTATGAACACACACACACATATATATATATATAT